>VZTV01030459.1:0-30466 GCA_013400875.1 Anhinga rufa
AAAAAAAATAATGTGTAGTGTTATGCCAAAATTGATGATTCTTCTTCACTAAGCCCATTTAATTCATTTGGAATCTCCCTCTCTATCCTTGCTATTTGTTTCTAAATGAAAGAGTAAGAAGCTGTTAGGATACCAATAGCGGGTCATCTAACGAGGCATTAGTGCTAGGCTGGGGCTGCCTGTCACAAGTGTGACCCTGCTGCTAGTGCAGTGGTTCTGATTCACATCTCGCCAGGCGTGACCTAACTACAGGATCTACTAAAAATAAAACCACAGTAGGTTTATTTTTAATAGTCACTCCTTGAGGAAAATAAGCAAATTTAATCATGAGGAAAATTCGCAAGAGAGCATCTCATAAAGTGTCCTGCTCTCGCACCGCGGGTAAAGATTTAGAACCCGGTCCTGTGGGATGTGAGCTCCGTCATTTCCCATCATCTACAGCTCATTGCAAAAGCTGTGCCCAAGTGGTTTCCGAACTCCAGACAGGTCCTCGTGGAGCAGCGGTGTCAAACACCCTAGGTCCGTAGTGGGCAGCAGAGCATCTGCAGTGCCAGGGTGCCTGGGAGGTGCTGCGGGATCCGGTAGGTTTGCAGGTTGCTGAGCGTTACAGAGACTTGTAATTCACGCTGGCTGGGCTCACCGGGTTATTTCTGATCTGAACCTCTGTTACCTCTAGCGTGATGTAATTTGCTTAGGCATTACCACGCTAATTACACGTTAACTTTCCGTACTTACCATGTACTGTACCTCCCAGAGGAAAATCCTGTGTTCAGAACGAAAAAGATTTAGAATTCATACACTTAAAAGAATGCATAAAACTTTGGCAGAAACAGAATATTAAAGTGATATATCTTCCTAATAACCAAAATAAGCAGTACTGTGTTGTTGCTGTAGGAGATTTTTCAGTCAACCTTGGTTAGTTATTTGAAATACGTTAGAATGATGGTTCCCGCTCAGGTATTTCATTTGTTTGGTTTTTAGAACAGAAAGCTGCTGAGAGCAGATTGTGCTGAAAACTTTTGTGAACTAATTGCAGAAAGCACAAAAACCTGTGTGTGGATTAAAGTTACAAAGACACTTTAGAGCAAAATATACTTTTTGTTGGCATTTAATGGCTTAGTATGGCGTTTCTTGACATTACATTACATCAGATCGATACAGTAAATGACAAACTACGCCATGCTGTGCATTTATCATGCACGTCATTGTCCTTAGAGGTCATCAGATAAGCAAATAAGAAAGTGATTTCTCATTTCTTATTTTCGATGAGCAATTACTAGTAATGTTGAAGTATATTATGCATCATTACTTGTTCAGTGTCCTTCATTAAAAAAGGAGACACGTGGAGGTTTAATGAAAGGTTTTTAGCTAACCAGAAAGTTGTAGAAATAGAGGGAACTCACGTCAAGCAATTTTTTATGAAAAGTTAATATTATTACACATTTTCTTCAGTGGTTCTTAGCAGCGTGTTCTCAAGACAGGGCTGTGTGATGAAAGACGCATCGTTACTATCCTTCGAGAGCCAAGAAAATCGAGGCACAGAATCACACAGCAAATCGTTGTTCAAGTTAGGAAGTAAACTCAGTCCTTGCTTGCTCTCTTGGCTTCGAAGCACTTCACTGCTTTCAAAACCTCCAGTGTATGAGCAGCAGAGAGAACGAAAAAGTGGATGTTACCAGTAACATTTGTAATAAAATTAATAGGAACTCTTTTATTAACTTCTGGTGCAGTACAGGAGTACCTTTATACTGTCGCTGGTGGAGGAACAGCCAGGGTAAAGAAGCAAACATCTAGCAAAGGTGGCTTGTGCGCAGAGCAATGTCTCTTGTTCTGCTTCGCTAATGGTAGCTATGGCAACCTCAGGACATTAACTTATGCAGTGATTGCAAGCCGTGAGCATCAAAGCAAGTAATTAGGGAGACAAATGGGAAGTCTTGATGGATTCTTCCATCAAGATCAAAGCTTTGTCTAAGTTTTTCATTAATTTAGGAACAAGCCCTGCGATGATTTGTATGTTCTGTTAGGCTATCAATGAAAACTGGGACCAAAGCTAGATTGTTTGGTAATTTTTCGAGGAAGGGCCACTCAACCCAGTCAAAAATCTTTTTAATAGCAGTGATAGTAAATCAGGAGTGCACTAGATGAATCAGGCCATTGGGGTATTCACACTCCTAGGTGTTTTCAGCAGAATAAAACCGTGCTAAACTTAGGTTGTCCTAAGTTAGCACGAACATTAACTGTAACTCGGAACTTTTAAGAATGCAATATTTAATCCGTGACATGTGCTTCTAAGGATTCAGAGGATATGGGGATTCAGTGTCAGTATCTTCAAATCAGGAACGGAGAGTTGCTGGTTGAAATTTAACGACCTGTGCTATACAGAAGCTCTGAACTGACGGTCCCTTCTGGCTTTATATTCTAACCTGTCTTTGTTAATGAAAGAGGCTGGGCCTCTGTGGACAGCATAAAGTCCTCAAATAGCAGGGGAGACGACAAATTATCTGAAGCAACAATGGGTGACTGGAATGGAGATCTTTACGCAAACCTTTGGACAGGCAAGTTCTCTCTATTCAGGGAGTTTACAGTGAATTTGCAAATACAGTTTTTCATATTTTCCCCCGACTGCAAGCATTTCAATAACCGTGGGCTACATCTCCCTATTTCCAAGATTTGCTTTTCTGAAAGGTAACTTTTCAAAATTGGGCAGGAGTTTTCCAAATCGGTGAAACTTCCACAGCACTTCATTGAGTATAGAGCCTCGTGTAGGACGCAGCAATAGTCCCTAGAGCATCAGTAACTTCATTTTGTTGGGATTTTGAGGCAGGCATTAATATTTGGGTTGGGCTTTCATTTTTAATTGATGAGGGAAAAGACTATCTGCCTTTCTTTCCTTCTTGATAAAGCAAGCTTCTCTTTAGTAACTTCAAACACCCCAATTCTTCAGTTAAAGGCGAATTAAGTTTTCCTGTATTTCAAATTAGCTCTCTGAGGGTGGCATCAGCTCTGTTTCTTTTATGTTTAAGTCCCAGTTCTTTAATCTGTTTCTAATACATTCTGTTAAGCAATTTTGCATTTCTGTTTTAGTGGAAGCAATGCTGATTAATTCCTTCTTATGACATCTGTGGCTGCATCCTAGATTAAACCTACTCTAATACAGAACCTATCATTAAGTGTTAAATATTCTTGCAAGGCTACTTAAATTAGATTCAACATCAGTGGATCATTTAGTAGAGAGTCGTTAATTCTCCATCTTACGGCAAGGCCACATTCTGGTGATGCTTTTAATCACAAGATTATTGAGGTATGATTTGAAAGGAATATGCTGCCCATATTTTGCCTTTGGGCAAATTATGAAAGGTCAAGTTGCCAAGGAAACAAAACTAAGATAACATTACTAATTCCTGAGTCCAAGAGTTGTCTTTCCTGATCATATCATTTGCTCAGCATACATGCTTAGAAAAGATACCAGCTAACAATATCTCTGCCATTTAGTTCCACAGAAAATAGCTTTATAATTCTTGCTCTTCTAGATAGTGTTCATAGTGATGACAAGGCTCGCCAGAATACTTTGCCTCACAGATTGGTTGGCTTGATGGTTTACAGATATGGTAAATGTTATTCCTAGTTTGTAAAAGGGAAAAGAAGGAAGGGAAGGGTTAGGATTTACATATTCAAAGGTTGCTGCAAACTTAAGATTTTACCAGTTTTGACGGTCTAATTTACAGCTCTTTAGAGAATCCTGATGTTCGGAAAGTGAAGAGCACTTGGTAGCACAACTTCATTAAGGCACCTCAAGTTAAACACTCAGAATCACGAAGCCCTGAGATTTTTCTCTGGTCACCAGTCAGGCCAGCGGCAGAGCCAGAAAGAGCTCTCCAGTATTTACTGCTATCCGGACTGTCACGCTTCCTCTTATTTCTGTTATTTTCTTTTTTCGTTTCCTGTTCCAGGCGGGAAGCAGTAGTATAGGATTGGCTCCGGTGCAGGACGGCGTGTGGGGAGTAGTAGCATGCTATGATGAGTCTCTTCCTGCCTCTTCCTCCCTTCCATGCATATACGAGTGTCTGTATAATACGTGTGTGCATCTTTGTGTCCGATTCCTTGTCCTTCCTTTGGACACCTCATGAAAAAGGAATATTTTTTTTCCCCTGAGGTATCAGCATCTGAGATTGTGGTAGATTCTGTCCTTAAATTTCCATTCCGAACTGTGCTGTGTCGTAGGGCACTGCATAATGAATACGACCCTGCCAATCAAGACACTCTGTTTTATATCACTTATTACTAAATTGAAAATGGTGTTTTACTATAGCAATAAAGGGCTGGTACAGCATGAGGTACATTTTTATACAACTCTATGAACTTTGTCATTGAAAACATTATAGCCTTGAATTTGAGAGCACAGTGGAAGGCAATATAATTTGATTACCTATATTAATCAAGTAGAGTACAACATATAAAACCAGTAATGCATAAGTCTGACTGGAGCCAGATAACCCTCTTGTGCATCTTAGAAAGATTTATTTTCAGTAATATAATTCATTTGACATGAAAGTATCATAATTGCAGTTGCTAGGAAGGATTTCTTTCTTTCCTTTTTTAAGGAAAAACTATCATGCTTTCAAGAGCAGCTTGTTCTTTTAAAGCTCGGCTTACGAAAATTGGAAACAAAGATTTGGTTTTGTCATTGTGGCAATTTTTCATTAGCCAGCTGAGCTAACAAAGTGGTTTGTTTTGAACGCTACTTCTGCTTCATAAACAAAAGTGTGCTAGGTGTGAATTTAAAAGAAATTTTCTTTTTTTAACGTACGTTGGTTAGCTGAGACCCTGTCGTTCTCGACCTGGGCTGCTAAAAGCTGGCCAGAAGCTCTTGAGCTCTCAGTTATCTGTCTAAGTACTTTGCATAAATGCTGAGGAGAACCTTCCTGCGCTCTAGCTCTGTGAAAAGGCTTTAAAGCATATTTAAAAACACCTAATTACTCTGCAGTCCATGAAAACCCCTCTTGTTATTATATGTGCAGTAGTGATACATACTAATAATAGCATTATCATGAGTTACTGTTTATGCATTTTATTGCTACGTGTGGCTGCAAACCACACGTGAGTTGGTTGGTGTATCACAGCTGATAGAGCAAGAATCACAAGTGAAAAAAGAACTACTGGCTGTGCTGCAGCTCCCGTCGGAGCAGGAAGACCTGTCTCCTCCGCAGTGCCGGTGCACACGGACTGAGAGGGGTTAAAACACCGTGGTCAAGGTATTTTCCAGTTTTTCAAACAGATTTCACGTTCACCTTTGTTCATAATAACCTATTGGAAAATGAAAAGTTTCTATAATTCAGTGTACTCTCACTCTGTGACAAATACGTAATAGTTTGTTCCATCTAATTATTAGCAGTTTTATCATCGTGGTAATAATAACGGTTACAGATGAAAGGTGATAGAGTTCATTCCCAAACAGACAACGTTTGTAGTCCCATCTCATTACCGGTCCACAGCGCGGTAAGTTGTTTTTTCCATTCTTGCTCTTTGGTCTTCTGTTCTTTTTCTCTTCTTTCCCCTCCTGTTGATACGTGTCCTTTCTTTTATTCTCTAATCGCTCCAGTCTGGGTTAGCCATACGGGGGCTGTCACTGCCGAGGAAAGACCTCGATGTGTTGGCGCTTCTATCATAAATGACATCTATCCACACAACTGAGCATTTCCACATGAGTCCTGGAAGAAAAATACAAATAAAAAAAAAACCCATAGCAACAACAGACACATTAAATGTCCTCGAGCCTGTTCAGAAAGTTTCAGGACAGTTTATCCAAGGATACTTGCATTCCCGTCTTTCAACATGTGCTACCAGCCCTTGTCTTGATCTTTGAGGTCAGTACTGGTCAAACTACCTTTGCAGTCTGAAAGCAGAACAGGGAGGTGGGAGGCTCCATCTTGTAAACCATTACGTTTACATCAATCATTGACATTTTGGGGGCTGACAAGAACAAATGAGTATCTAGGGGGGTCAGAAGAGAGTAGCAGATGTACTAAGGTAGTGGGGAACCTTTACAATTTCACCTGAAATAGCAAATATAATTTTTTTTAAATTGCTTAATGTTTAAAGGTTTGTCATTTAGTGGTCCAAAGAAGTATTTTCCAGGTAATGGCATTGGCCTTGGAGCTTCTATATTCAGTTTTGTCAAGGCATAGGTCTGTAAGAGTGAATAACCAGCCACATTATTTTCTTATCAGGTTAGCTTGCAGCCTCTGCTATATTCCTTGGATTATATTGAAGACACCCAAAAGTATGCCCTAGGCAATGCTTGTCCTTCACTTCCAAGACTTACCTACTTTAATATTTTTAAGATCTAAATGGAGAGAAAGGGAAAAAAAAAGAGGTTTAATTTGCATTATATTAATGTTAATGACTGCTACTGGAGATTTGGGGTGGGGAGTGGTTTTACTTTTTGTATTTTAAATCTTTTTTATTTCTATCTTGGTGAATTTCTTTGTTCCGGGGTAGCTTGCCTGTGGCAAGTGGGACATCCATCCCTCAAGGTTTGTTTTAAAGGAAGTGGTTGATATCTGCAAGAACATGCTCTTAGAGTTCTCTTGGAGGAATAGTTCTTCTGTAGATGTCTCAATTCTTGTGCTAAATCTTCTACCAGATTTGAATTGTAATGTTCAATAACGCAAATATTCATGGTGGCTATTGTGAGCTTTTTGGTTTTTAGCCACAACAACATAAACCTTGCTATTACTCATAAACCTGTGAGTTAAATAGCAGTGGAATTAAATAATATTAATTATTATATTAATTATATAGAAGTATTGTAAATCTTGTCCCTGACAGCAACAGGGACTTCCCTTCTAGTGGCTAAAGGCATTGAACAAAACAAAGCAGCTGGTTCACATAACCTTCCTATATTCATTAAGTTAAAACGAACTGTACTTCATTTTACTGAAATAATGTACGTTGAGAACACAGTAGGTGCTTTCGATTGTTTTCCAAGTTCAAAGTTCCTAACTGAACAGTGTGCTAAAATATTACATAGAGCACCACGGCTTCACCCGGGCTGAACTCAAACTGGGTTCAGCACACTCATCCTGCCTGGTCCAGAATAAATGGTTACAAGGCACAGCGGAGATTCGCCTCCATACCTGAATGATGCCAGCTCCGAGTCGGAAATTAATCCCCACTTCTGAGTGTTCATCTTAGAAATTGTTGGGTGTCCAGCTTGCATTTGAATCGAAAAATCTGTTCGATACTTGGGAGGGAACTTGAGAGCCATCAGGTGGATGTCTTCCTGCGTAGTTTGGTATGGTCTTTTGTCACTGCACCACTTGGACGTACAGGGAGGAGAAAGTTGGCAGCATGAGAAAAAGTGTGTGTGTGTGTGTGTGTGTATAAAAAGGAAATAAAATAAACATTAATGTGAATCAGCTGTAACAAACCACGCGAGTTTCGTAACTAGAAATCATCACCCTTATTCTGGAGGGTGACTGTTACTAAGCAGGATACTAAGGTATTTAGAAATTACTTTCCTCCTGAGTTCCACGCTGAAATCCCCTCTAACAGCTTCCTGCAGCTAATAATGGTTCTGCACCGAGGGAAGACAGCCATGCATGTTCTCCACTAAATAAATATGTAAATGAAACTTCCAAACAGAGTCACATACCATGGAGTCAGATAGCTGAGAATAACTAAATGCTTTCCATTAGAGCGGGGGTACTTTAAGAAATCCTTTTATTTTGTAGTGGCTGAATACTTTTTGGTGACTCCATAATGACTTGGACATGGCATAGTAATGGACTAGATTTGCAGTCCAAATAGAAGAAGACGACTGATGTTTATAGTAAGTGAAGAATTACTAGACAGATCATTATGGTTAAAGTGGCTTTTGGCTATATCCATATTAAGTCCTAAACTCCTCCTTAATTTTAAGGAAAGCTTATAGCCCCTCTTCCAAACTGCAGCAGCCTCTAATTGTTGTAAATAATGGCTTTAAGCCACTTTTCTTCTGTTGGCCATAGCCTGTCTAGGCATCCTTGCATTAAACAAAATCAGAGTCGTGAGTCACTGCAAATCCTTTCTTGTTTTCTGCTCCTCCCTGGAGAGCGTGAGGGACGGTGGGTCCAGGTAACTCCAAGCCAGGAGGCTCGTGGTAAAGAGCAGGCAGCAAGGCAAGATGTCTCTTGCAAGCAAATGGCATTAGTCATAGCTTAAAACTGGAGGATAATAAAGTAATGGATGTTTCTCCGGTTCTTTAGTAAAAGCCCATATACGGCACTGAAGCTGTATCGTCTCCAAGAGTGTCTGTCTAATGAAAAGAAAATGAGTGACGGGTGACACAATGCCCAGGCGAGGGGAGAATGAAAAGAACTTGTGAGCTCTTCAGAAGAGAAGCAAACTGCATCTCTCCTTGTCAGAGGCTCCTCCATTTCGTAAATTGGTGAAATGCCGTGTCAGCCATTCAACTTTGCGTGCGCTGTCCTTTCAATTACCCAAGCTTGGCTGCAGGATCGCACCACCGGAGCTCTGTGGAAATGAGTTGAAATAGGAGAGAGGTGAAAAAGCTTCAGTTCATTATTTGTGTGGTCCTTGCAAATGCTGGGCTAAATTTGGCCCATAATTCGCATTACCCCTTGGTATAATCACAGGCGTTACAAGTGAAAATGACTCCTGCGTTGTCCGATCTCTCTCTTTCTTGGCAAATATGGGCTGAAATTAAGCATAAGATTGTGTGTATGCAGCTGGCTGTCTTTGGGTTTCCCAAAGCACGTGTCCCAAGGGTACCAAAATTCTGCAACCGTGGATAGAATGAGTCAATCACAATCAGTAAATTGATGTCAAGGCAGCTATATCAACCTACCATTAAATACTTAGAATGAGTCCAAATAGTGAGGGAGAGAAAGAGTGTATATTGAAAGAGATATATTATCGGGAGATAGACAGAAAGATCGATCGATCGATCTACTTTTTTCTAACCATAGAACAGAATAGATTGATTCTCAAAAAGACATTATTAAATCATCCAAAAAATTATGGAAAAGCATTATACTGGTACATTAAGGCCTAAAGTAGGAGGTGTAATATGGTAAACCAGCCAGAAAGTGGTACAAACATTGCTGTGTAGATGGCATTGGATGCTGACTTTTCTATTTTTGATCTATGTGTCTTTATTAACCGCTTACGTAGCAACATTCATCAGTGTAGGCTCCAGTAAAAGATTGCATTATGGAAGGATATTTCTACCTTTCCTGCAGGGGGGAAGGGCAGGGATGTGGGAAACCAAGAGAAATCTGGGGGCTCTTAGAGCTGTTTCAAGATGGGTCGGTCATTCTCTCCTGTGAACTAGGTCATTTTTAGACTTGGCTTGAAAGTAGACAGCTGTAGGTCTTACTTTGAAGATCTCAAGGAATAATTTGTGATTATCCCTTTTTTCCTAAAAGTGCTTTCCTGTATATAGGTGTAATAATAAAGAAACCATTTTCAGCATAAAAGATGTGCTTGTCAAACCACAGCAATGATTTTCCAGTTGCTGGCTTTTTTAGTTGTGCAGCCTTCTAATATTTCTGCTTGAATTCTTTCACGACAGAAGCAAATGAAAATTACACCATGGTTTTTAGGTCTCTGTTCCCTGTTTTTTGCTTGTCATGTCATGAACTTCTTCGAAGCAGTGAAATGGCAGCCCATCTCCCTGAGAGCTCCAGACAGATTTCTAAAGTTGTCTTGTTAACAGCTTGTCAGAAACCTACATTTCAGTCTCACTGAGTTTATATCATGCAAAAAAAAAAAAAAGTTGCTGGAAATTATGATTTTTACAGGTTCTGACATTTTTCTAAAGAACTGAAATGCTCAAGGCTGCTGTCTCCCTTAACAGGCTGTGCTGTTTTGGGCAATATTCTGCGTTGCATCAACTGAACATCAGAGCAACATTCAGTTTCTTCCCTTTAACGTGTTCTTTGAATTATTTAAGGTGTTTTGATGTTGGCTAGAATTTGTAACAAAGTCCTCCAGCTTTTATCCTAAAATATCAAAAAGGTTGAGATTTTTTCGTTTCCCCCCCCCGCCTTTCTCCCTCTTCCCTAACCCTTCCTCCCTCCCACTTCTAATAGATCCTTGCATGGATCATCAGGGGACTTTCTTTTATGTTGTACAGCATGAAATGACTTAGTCAGGGTCTTCCTGATTAATTTATGAGTGCTAAGGAAAAGGGAAGGGGGGAAAAACAGTCCTTGAGGGATTGACCCTAAGCTACAGCAGATCAACTCAATTTTATGGAATGAAAAGAGACTTAAACAGTATTTTTAGCGTCGGTTCCTCGACCCGCAGAGGTAGGGGAGCTCCCTGTGTCTGGCAGGCTGGAGCAGGACGAGAGGTGCCCATCTCTCTGGGCGGCTGATGGCGTGGAGGTCGGCTCTTCAGAGGCGCCAAGCACTTCTAGAGTTAAAGCTGTGGCAGATTGGTGGATTAATGTGCTCTGCCTCCAAGGGACAAATGCTCTTTTTTTTTTTTATCCCTTTTTCCCTCCCCCATGCTCCCTCCTTCCCTACGCTGGGCTTGCAGATGACAGCTGTTGGTCACTTAACAAAATATCCTCTTGATTGCTGCTTCACAACAGGGGCCCCCTCAGACCAAACAGCACATAGCCCGTACAATGCATCACTGCCCCTCAAAATTAGTTATAGCGCTCAGGGCTATTCTCGGCTGCCATAGCTAATACTCTCTTGCTGTTCTTCTCTCTCCCCCTCGCCCTCCCCCTCCGCAGACAAAGGCTCAGCCTATACATCTGTAGTGCTCATAACCTCCCCCTTCCCCCAGCCAAATGCTGAGGAGAGAAAGGGGAAAAGAAAAAAAAAAAAAAACATATAAAAAAAAAAATTGCTGCCCTGAGGCTCAATCTGTTTCTTACAGCTCTACCCCGGCACTTGGAAGCCTGAGCTGGTCTAGCCATAGGGAGGCCCTGACTCATTTCATCAAACTGTCAGGGAGGCAGTGGAGCTAAGAGGACTCTGCTGCCTGGGGCAAGTTCAAGTCAACATTCGATTTCCGTCCTCCCCCCGGCCCCCGCCTTTCGCTTGGACACTTTCTGCGCTCTGGATCTAAACTTCTCCCCGAGCTGCAGCAGCTCACAGCTTCTTGCCAGGAGGAAGGACTTGTGGGACCTTATAAAGGACACAGTGGCAAAATTGCTGCAATAAATCAGTGGCCCTCTGACACTTGGCGGTAGCTTAATGTTTTGGCACTTTCTTTCCTGTGTATGCCTCAAGTCCCATTAGCAGGCTTTTCTGTCAGTCTGGCTCATGATAAAACTCTCTCTTCCTATCATCTTAAGCAAGCCCCTGCAGACATGAATCCGATGCCAGACTTAATAGGAAACAACACCCTCCCCCTGCACGCACAAGCGCGCATCCATGCGCGCTGCTGCTGCTGCGAGCTGCTCCTGGGAAGTTAGCTCAGAGGACCGGAGGTGGGGGGGCTCTTGAAAATAGGCTTGATTTTACTTCTCCCTTTAAAAGAAGCATTAACAAGCTGGGATTTAAGCCTAACGCTTCCCTGAGCCTTGCTATTAAAAGAAAATTCAGTAACTAAATATGGTTGGAAATAAGAAGATAGCAGTAGCGTGGCCATCCTCTGGGACTGTGTGAGTGGGTGTGCAAGCTCCGCAGGTATCTACGCTGCTCGTATACTCCATGCAACTTCTTACATATATATTCTACCCTGCCAGCTTGCATTGTGGTATTATAGACAGTGTATTTAGTATTTTTGCCTCTCTCAGCCTTACACTTCCCCAGACAATAGTAGTTGCAGGTAGACTGGTTAGATTACACGTCCCTCCGGGCTGGGATCTGTTTTTTCACACGGCTAGCCTAGATGTCTATCACCCTCTGCTTAATCATGATATAAATAATATCTGTAGGTATGTCTGTTTGTGTGCAAAGAAAAACCAAGCCTTTCTGTCAGCTGTTTGGGCAGGAACCTATAATTCCTGTGCTGTATAGTGTCTGGTACAACGGGGCCCTATAGCTTTGAGGCTGTGTAGGCACAACCTAGATCATAAACCTCTGGTTTTGGGTGGAATAGGAGGTACCGCGTTTATGAGAATCAGGGGAGGTGGCTTCTCTATAGTTCTCAAAAGCTTGGAGGATGTGGCCCCATTTCAGACAACAGAGCGTTTCTCTGCA
This sequence comes from Anhinga rufa, assembly GCA_013400875.1. Taxonomy (NCBI): domain Eukaryota; kingdom Metazoa; phylum Chordata; class Aves; order Suliformes; family Anhingidae; genus Anhinga; species Anhinga rufa. The sequence continues at coordinate 12,165 of VZTV01030459.1, forward strand.
CCTAATGGATGATGTAACACCCAAGTGTTGCCGATCTCGTCGCAGTGTTGCGAGACTTGGGTTGTTTTGGGGTTTATTTCTTGGAGTTCATGTTCCTGGCGTGAGGCAGTTTATGCGAGTATCTGATTTCATGTTAATCAATGTAGGGCTTCTATTATGGGAAGAAAAACTGGGTGATCTGGAAGGTGAAACGTTGGGAGTAAGAAAAGAGTCAAAGGAGGTTTTCATGGTTCTTAAACTCACCGGGAAACAACCAGAATCACAGCACAAACTATTTTAATAGACTGCGAGGAGCCTGGTGCCAGTGGAGGTGACCCGGAGCACAGAGCCTACATTTTGCTTCTGCAGATGCTGCTTTTTTGGAAAAATGTATGCATAGCTCATTCCAGCCCCGTTCTCCGTCTGCACTCAAAAAACCTGAACTTACACGGCTAAAGCACTCTGCAGCTGTGCTAATTGCCTGAATGCTGTGGTAGAGCCAGCAATGACGCTACTGAACACCTCTGACTCTAGGTCCACCAGAAAACCTTTGTAGTGGAGATCCGGCTTTATGAGCAGTGACACAAACCTCTGCAGTGTCCATTGGCGTTATGTGGAGCGATCTGATTGATGCTTGTATTTCCCATTTCAACCTTAGCTTGTGTGGGATGAGGGAAGGCTTAGGGGTTTATTTTCAGTTCAGTGCAGGCAGGTGTGCTACTGGTGGCATCTACGTCTCTGCAGTAAGAGAAGGACCTTCTCCAGATACGCTGTTGCCTGTGTTACGGTAGCCACAAGTAGATCTTTCTGCCCTTTTGAGACGAGTCGTACAAGCAAGTGGTGGAACGCATCGTAACTCCTTGCCTGGTGGGAAAGGCATGATGGAGGGGGGTCTTGAAACGTGAATTTCCACCTCAGCCATCAAAAAAAAAAAAAAGAAGCCGTGGGGCCTGGTCTACACGTATGGGAGCTCTGTCTCCAATTCCTCGGGTCTTCTGGGTTCAACAGGGAACAGGTAGGATGGAGGGGATGGTGGAATTGCTACGGTTGCTTAGGTGGAGATGAGGAAAGGAACGGCTTTTCTTACCGTTTCACTCCCTACTTCATCCAGAGCCTGAACCTTCATCCGGAGCACGGTCTGTTGGCAGCAGCCGCCGGCTTGTGCCCTGTGCTGGTGAACCCACGGCCGCTTCAGCAGCGTATTTTTGGCGCTGGGTCTTTGCAGGTGGAGGGCCCACGTCTGCAAACTTTGCATCCTCCTCTGTGGGGCAGACGGGGGAAGAAGGAGGGAGGGGCAAGGCCTTTTTATGGGCACTGATTCTACCTGAATTGTGTGTTGTTTCTGCTTAACTTTGCCTCACAGGAGGCTTTTTTCTGACTGGAATCTGTCACTGCAAGAAATTGTTTCCAAAAAGCAGCACAATTAAGGGTCAGCTTTGCAAACATTCTTGGTGGAATAGAGAGGCAATTGGCACAACCCAGTGAATAATCCTTTTAGGAGCCTTTATGAACCCAGCACAATGGCTGTTTACAGTTTCGCTTATAGACCAGGAGTGTTAACAGGCCTTTAGAAAAATCCAGGTAATTGAAGCTTTTGTCTTTCAATGAGCCCCCGTAGCTGTCAACAGTTGCCATTCTCCACATTTTCTTTAACTTTTTTGTTTTGACAAGGGCTTTTGTCCCTCTGACAACAGCTGCGTGGGAGGTGAGGGTGGCGGAGGAGCGGCGGCCAGCCTTGGCCTGCTCAGCCTTCCTCGGGGAGCACCACCGGCCTCCTCCTCGCCAGGCCGGAGTAAGTCGTCTTTTAAGACACAGAAAATCCTCCGAGTCAAACCAAAGTTTCTCCTATGACTTCATTACCCATTTAAACATCCCAGCGATGCAACGCACCAGCCTCGGTCTCTCTTTGTCGACCCGGGGCTTTGCAGGGGCGGGTGGCGGAGGCGAGGAGGCTGAGAGGAGCGGGTGCGCGGAGGCTGAAGGCTGTTACCACAGAAACTGAACCAGCCCATTGAAATCGTGTTTTTTAACACCCCCCTGAAGGGAAGGGGTCAACAGCGGTTCTGTTTTTTCGCAGATCTCTCCAGGCGGGTTTGGTTTTGCTGTCGTTGTTTTTTTCAGTGCCATTGCGTGTTCAGCAGCCTGTGGGTTCCTGTTTCTCAATGCAAATGTGGGAGCCTGTTTCTTTAGAATAAAAAGAGGAAAACCTAAGGTAATTCTGAAGCTTAGGGGGTTTTCCACCAAAGCTGGCTGTGTTTTCTTCAGGAGTCATTGGGAGATTAACGTGGGTTGGTAGCCGTGAGTCTCAAGCTCTCCATTTTCCAGGATGCTGTATGTTAAGCAGAAGTCCAAATTTTATAAATAATGGTGTGTTAATTCTTCCCCACCATCTCTCATCATGTAGACTGCTTAATAGCCTTGGTCGGTTTGGGACTTCATTCTCACGTGGATTAAGATGTGGTATTTTGGTGGTTTAAAAGCCACAGGGTAGGAATCGACAGGGGGACAGTGTGCGTGCATGAGTCCTGCACGGCTGGGAGAGGTGGGAGAGGAGAGCTATTTCATAAGGCAAACAAGAGATTATGCAAGTTGCCGTGAGAAATACGGTTTTGAAAGCACCCGTCTTGCAGTCGCAGCTGCACAGTGGGCTCCGTGTCCACACAGAGCCACGTTCACGTGTGGATCTGCATCCACAGCCCCGCTGGCTTCTTCAGTTGCAAGGCTGATGCGGTCATGATTAAAGTAAGGGAGATGTAAGCTAAAACAAAACAAAATTCTTTGCTGTCCTTTCCGTTTTAAAAATAATTAATTATGGAGTATTTAGAGATCCTGAATGGGGAAAAAATGTATCCTCAGAGACCAGATGTTTGCTTCATTCGTACGGCTGTTTATAAAATTTAGCATGTGGATTTGATGGTTCACTGGCTTTTTGCAACTTTCACTTATCTACATGAGACAAAGTTGCATATCGGTACAAAGCAAAATTAGGCATCTAAATAAAGCTATTCTGCACCTTTTAGTAATGCAAACCATCTGTAATAGGTTTTTGTACTCATTATAGGCCTACAAATTTTTGAGATCAAATCTGTTTTCAACAAGAAAAAGCTTGTCCTTTTCTTTTTAAATATCATAATGCAGTAAGAAATAGGAAGACAAGTTTTGTTACAAAAACAGAGTAAGACTAGAATACTACGTGTATTTGGAAAGTAATGGTTACTAAAGTTCCCCAAAATTGTTTACATCTGCTCTCAAATATTTTTAAGCTGAATTTATTAAGGTTTACAGTACTGCGGGTTTATTAAACCAGGGCTCATAAGCAAAAGCGTCTGAGTTTTAATGATAATTTTGAATGTTTTCTAGACAATATATTTCTGAGTTTAATTTATTTGATTTTTTTTTTATTACTTCAGCGTATCATTCTTTGAGTCCCTGTAAGATTAAAATTTGTATTAGTGTTGCCTAAGCATGCGGTTTTAAGCAACACGGGGCTGAGTGTGCTAACTAACTTTTGTGCCATTTTTGTGATAGTAACATGCTTTAGTCTGAGCTGCACAGGTTGAATCACGTCGTCAAAATATTCTGCCTCTAAAATACGAGCGTGCGGGTTGAATGAGCACAATGATTAAAGCGGTAACTTAGGATGCTTTAGCGTAGACCAGGTTTAAAGGGTAAAATAACGTGGTCTTCATGACCCACTCAATTATGCTAGTAATTTGGGGGAATGCGCACTCCCTGGAGCATTCTGACTTGATTTCAGCCCCCCGGGTGGAGGTGAAAGGCTCCCCTTGAGTCAGCTGGTGTTTCCCAGGAGCATGTAAATAATAACAAGCGTACTGCTGTGACTGCATCTTCCCCCACCCCCCCACCCTGTTTTTGATGAATGTGTTGCTTTGTCAGCGGGAATTAGCACTGTCTTGAGCAAGCACAAATGCAGCAAGTACTGGGGCAGCCTTTGCCCAGCAAACCTGTTTCAGCGTGTCTCGGTGGTGATGGACAATTAGACCCGTTCCAGGCCCAGAGCAGAGACTTCTAATTGTCGTTACGTGGCGTGGGTTTGGGAGAGTCAGCAAATGGCTGCTGATTTATCAGGACTGATTTTACTTTTGATCAGAATGTCTGGGTCATGAAAAACCAGAAACTGTGTTTCCTATAAAATAATCTTCATGAAGCTCAGTGATGGAATAAAAGTCCCCCAAAAAGGCACAAATGGCTTGTGGGAAGGTATTTGCTAAAGACATGGCTGTCTCGTGTTCTTGCCTTCCGTGGGCAAAGTAACTGGCATGGGCTTAATGCGGTTAATACTGGTTATTCCCATAGGACGTGCCCACCCACTGCTCCCCGGCCCCCGCAGAGCAATGTCCTGCCTTCCTGTAGTTTCTTCCATTTTTGCTTCAGGTTCTATTTTTCCCAGAGTGGTTGCGGGTACAATTAGATCTGTGCACATCCTTCTAAAGAGTTGGATTTCTCTGTGAAAAACATGCTGTGGATCAGGTGGAGCCGTGTAAAATGGTTTCATTTGGAAAGAGAGTTCTGCTTAGTCAAGACTGTAGAAAGACAGGTTCCTTAAACCAAGCATTTCTGCTGCAGTTAAATGGAAATAAGGAGTCAGCTGGGAAGCTGAGCAGTCTTCACTGCAGAATCACTGTGGGAGACCCCATGTCTCGTGCGCTCGGTGTGCTTCAGAGAATTTAAGAGTAAAAGGTTCCTCGGCTCTTTGGGGTCAATCATTCCGTGTGCCAAGTAGAAGAGATTAAGCAGTCTCAAAAATCTGCAGAAAACTAAGAATGTAACAGCTGAAGTTTCTGCTTTTGCTAGGATGAAAGGACGTGACAGGAAGGATCCCCGCTCCGCGGGGACAAAATGGACCAAGCAGATCTATTCCTTCTTATACATTCATAACACTGAAGCATGTGCATTCTCATGGACCATTTCCACATTCGTAGCTTGTCGTTGCTGGCCTGTGAGCCCCGTCTTGTTGAAGCAGTGACCTCGATAGGGTGCTGCCAGTTAGGGAGCCCCCCCAGACATCCCCGCCAGCGGCTGGCTGCAGGAGAGAATTCCCATTGGGCACAAAAGCTACAAAACGCACTGGCCACTTGTTGTCACTGTAACAGACACCAAGAGATTTATTTTTGTTCCCGACTGTAAATCTTTCTCAGCTCCAGCCAACAAGATGTGCATGTCCTGAAACGTTCAGTGCTCGAGTTATCTTTCCATCATTTGTGCTGTGAAAATAGAGCGTTTCATTTTCAGAGGCTGTAAGAGATTACACTCTGAAACTCTTTAAGTAAACACTTCCTCCTGGGATCATGATCTCATTGAAACTAAAAAATGTACCAGAATTTATGATGTATTTTAATTACTATTCTTGGTACCACTCATTAAATTAGAAATTGATTGCCGGTTTCACAGTTTCCTTGTTAGATGACAAAGTGCTTATCAAGGTGAAGCAATGCAAAACTGTTACTATATATTCCACAATTTGGGATGATAAAAAGGCATGCTTTTTGTTGTGGTATTCAGTTACAGTTGTTATTATAATGCATCGCTGATTGTCTTTTTTGTTTAAAGTTCGCTATCCCCCATCCAAGAGCGTACTGTATTTTTGTTTAAGAGAGGAATTGGCTTTGTCTGGTTTATGCTAGCAATCTAAAAGGCATTACTGCAAGCATCAAAAGTGTGTTTCATTGAACTGAGAACATCATAAACATCTATCCTAAAGATTTAAGAGGATGATGCAAGAGATCCCTATACATAAAGGTGTTTCTCAAAATCTTTTTCTCTCTCTCTAATCCACAGTGTGACAGCGAGAGTGATATTGACGATAAGGTAAGACGGAATTTTCTTCTTTCGTGTGCTTTATTAGCTTGGAAATTCCCTCATAGTCAAAAAAAGAATGAATTTGAACATAATCTTTTTCCTCCAGTCTTCATGTCAAATTTAAATATATCTGTAATGGGATGAAACAAATATTGGATCAGGCACTCTTTGATCTTCACTAGTTTTTGTTTACAGAAAAGAAACTCCCATTAACATAATAGTCTCTCTTGATTATTATGTGAGCATTTGGTGAGACCCAAGTCATAGCGTTAGTGCTGTTTCAGAGGGAGTCTCCTCTGATAACTTGTCAGGAGCCCATATTTTATTTATAGTAACCTTTGAAGATGTCAATTTTGTAATCAGTTTAGAAGATGGGACAACTGGTACCTGCCCTCCAAGGCAGCGTGGTAACTGTCAAGGAGCGTTTTGTCATGTTGCATGCATATTTATCAGAGAGCAATGATTTTTCTGACCTTCTTTTGGATACAGAGGTTCGTCGTTGAAAGGTTGTAGTTGTGTGGTTTTGTACAGGGATTTCTTGTTTCACCTTCACAAGGAAAACAGAGAAGTCCCGCTACGTAGCACCAGTTGCACCAGGCTTTTGAGCATCAAATGTATAAATGACTTGAGTATCCCTTGCTGACTTCTCTTCTGGCAGATCAAACTTGGCAGCCTCAGGTTAGATCTTCATCAAACTTTTATTGTATTTTGGCTGTCCAGTCTTTTGCATTCATTCATGAGAAGCTGTGGCACGGAGGTTTCTACTGGATCAGCATTACAAAAGTAAAGGCTGACTTCAGATAGCCCTGTCTCCTTGGCAGCGCACTTGGCTGCAGCCATACATCGGAGGTTACCATGAGTTCAAGAGGCTACACTAAAAGCTTCTTCTGGTTAAGTCTTTTTCTTTTATTGTTAGAGCTTGGGAAGCATCAAGGTTTCTTCAACTTCTTTTAAAAATCCCGTCAGATACCAAATATCCCTGGAGTATGGCAAAAGCTTATGTTTTAAGATGAAGGCTTGATTGAAGAGAAACATTTAAATCATACGTGTTGAATGAAAGATACTGTAAATATTCTACTTCTATTCTATTCTATTCTATTCTATTCTATTCTATTCTATTCTATTCTATTCTATTCATGTATAAAGTCACTCCCTGAAACCACCCCCACCCCCTTACAAGGTTACACAGCAGCAGAGCTGATGGCAGGGGTGGCGAGGGTGAAAAATTGTTCCCTAAAAGCTTGGGTACCGTAGGGTTAAAACATTTCTTAGACTGCCCAATCAAAGAAAGTAAAAGCGATCACTTAGAAAACTGCTTAAAGATCTGCCAGTCAAACCTCAGATGAAGTTGTAAGTGACATGTAGTTTTATTATACAGCTATGCTATTAATGATTATCTAAATTACACTGGTAGACCCAGCTAGCGGCATTACATCTGAGACTGACGTTTGTTAGATTAGGTTTGACTTCACCTTGTAGAGAAGAAATTGAAATCTGAACAACATTGATTAGCTTTCAGAATGTGGGATCTGAGGTTACCTTCAGAGGAAGCTGCATTGTGTTTGGCTGGTAACTTACTGTCCTTTACAGCAAATGAAAGGCTATTATAGTGTTCCTTACCATTAATACGGCATTCCTTCACATATCTATAACTGTAACTTGACCTTCTAGGCTCACATACTTCCCAGCTACCTTCTCCTTAAGGTGATTCCACCTTAATAATGTTTCTTTTCTTCATAAGGAGAGCAGCACGAGAGCATCATCTTTCCATGTCTTGCCTGATCTGTAGAGACATGAGACATTACATCGGCTCTCTTAAATAGGTCTCTGGAATGAAGTAGGGTTGCTTTCCTTGTCAGCAAAGATGTGTGCACTTGCATGTAAGCTCACTAAGGTTGAAGTGAAGAGGCTTCAAACCTTTCATGGGGATAACGTAACTGCAACGTTGCCTTCCAGTTGGGGAACACAAGGGCAGCCTGGCTCTCTCCGTTGATACCTGACTTACCGTACTCCCCTGGAAACACGTTCAGTATTTGTCTAAAACTTAACCTGGCTGATGCAACAAGGAGCTATAAAAATATTGGCATGGATGTCCTGAGGGATTACATTGAAGAATGTTGTCTCCCTCTTCCATGTGCTGGAAAAATGTATCTTCTAATAATGCTCTCTGGCTATTGCAGCCAGATGGAGCGTTCGGCATACTGTCTAGCCCCGCATCTGGCTTCCCAAATTACATGACAGGTCGGCCTCATTTCATGGCGTTACAGAACAATCCTGCTTTCCTGCTTGGTCAGCAAGAAGCAGCTTTCTCTAGGAACACCTACGCGTGCTGGCACTAATGAAGGGCAGGGCAGGAATTACTAATGTACTTTTGATTTGCATAACACTTTTTGTTAGTCATAAACAGCGGATCGCTGTCGTCTGTATATAACTCATGAGGAAAGCAGACAAAAAAAGAAGTTCACGTACAAGTACAAACTGAGTCAGTGATAGAGCTAGAAGCAAAACTGAAATTTTCCACCTCCTACTTCTCTCTCTGTACCATGCTAATTATCCACTATTTGTTTAATTCATAGGTATATGGACTATTGAGCTCTTAATGTTTTAAAACATAGACGTTAGAGTAAAATTAAGGCTTTACCCTCACTGCATTGAAAAATATAAACACACTCCTGATGGTTTTGGTTTTTGCCTCGTGCAGCGTTGTGCAGGACTCCAGGGGAGAAAAGTAATTGAGCATAGTCAGTCATACGTACAGCGTATCGGAATGGAGGAGCCGGCACTTCAGTGCAAGGTACAGTTTCACAGCAGATTGTGAGAGTGTTTCCAAACAGTGCGCTGCTGTTTTTAATAACCGGAGAAGAGGAGCTCAAGGCTGGGGACTTGTCCATCCCATCTACTTTCCGAGAACTGTCTCTGGCCAAGTATAGCCTTTCACTTCTGCATCACTGCCAAAATCTCAGAGGAAGTAAGTGGGATGATGCTTTCTCACACCTATCATTCTGTCACCACACGCTTCAAGACGAACTGTTCGAAATACCCAAGCTAATAAAGTGAGCTGTCTGGCCATTTAACCAAGTGAGAAACTTAGCAAATCGTGCGTTCCCAGAGATGGAAATGCAAATTCTGGTTCTGTTATTTGTATGTTCGTTGAAGGACATCGGTTTGGACTCTACAACTGTTGGGAGAATTGCAGGGTAGTTTGTGGAAGCTGTGGCAATGATACTGTGCTTTTTGTGAGGGAGGAGGGAGGGAAAGGGAGTCAGGCTGATAATCGTATTACACTATCTCCGCACTGTGCAATAGCTGCGATGTGAGGCTCACGGTCCATAAACATTGTTACTGAAAATATATACTTCCTTTAATAGCAACAACAGCATTAACAGATAGCAATTACCCTTCATTTTCAGGAACTATAAAGTCTCCATTAATTCAAGATTTATGTAGTTATAGCATTTAGCACAGGAATAACACCACAGAGAATTGGTTTATACACATGTAATGAGAGAGCTTATGGCATACTTTAGTGAACATTAACATAATAGAGTAATATAAACCATCAACAGTTCCACTTATTGTCTCTTACCTGCTTTAGCATCACTGTGAAAAGTGGCTAGCAGCTTGGTAATGTGCTCTGTTAAATGGTGTTCTGCAGAAAGCCAAAAGTCAACTTGTGTAAAACAAGGGAATGAGTAATCTCTGCTCGTTACTCCAAAATGTTGCTCTCATTTTTTTAATAACAGTGTTCAAGACTGCATGAAAAAAAAAAAGCCCGTTTCTTTCTTTCAGAGTAATTCAGCGTTCATGTTCTTTCAGTCTTGGACTTCAGTCTGCTGTGTGCGAAATTGTGGGTTGTCAGCTTAATTACATGGCCCCGCAGTGTAAGCGAGCTCTCCAAATCAGGGGTTAGATATCAGGCATTCCTTCATTTAATGTGGTGCTAAGTAAGATGTACAAAAAATGACACTCTATTTCTAAGTTAAATCAGTACTTACTATATATTTGTTCAATAGGTTGTGTTTTAGCTACAGCAAGCAAACTTGGAGACTGGTAAAGCTATATCCAAGGCAGAAGCAAAAAGTTTTGAAGTCAGGTTTCTAAACGCTACTTTCTGCAACAGCACAGTGAGTTTATTAGGCCCCGCTTGCGGCGATGTGAATTCAGCCTTGCCACACCGTTGTTTGCTGTGCTAATTTCTGAGTCCCGGTAGGTGCCTGGAAGCGCGCAGCAGCACATGAGCAGGTGCGATTTAGCACTTGATGCAGGGGAGAAGAGCAATGCGGTAGTGCTGTGATCGCTCCACCACGGGCTGGGTTCCCATCCTCCACCGTGCTCTGTTGGTGCAGAAGAGCTCATGGGTTAAGGATGAGATTAGAGACAGTGATGGGACTGGGATAAATGGGGGCGCACAGTGTTAACAGCAGCACTGTATCAGTATGTCAGCAGCCTCGTTGTTGTCCAGCCTTGGGTTTGTACTTATTAAGGTAAAGGGGAAGATTTTAGGAGGCGTTTGAGAGGGAAAACCAGGTAGCTTTATGGCTGTGAATGGGAAGTTATTCTCAGTAGTGAAAGGTAGGTGGTAGGGAGGTGCTTATTTGGAAATTTAACAAGGGGGTGATCGAGTCAGACTAGCGAGAGATGAGAGCTTACATCGACACTGAGTGTGAGTGTTGGGAAGAAGAGGTAAGCTGTGAAAGAGTCAGAACATGTAGAGTGATAGTTTGCAATTTGGAAAGTGGGAACCTGCGTAGGGAGCAAAGGCACGCGCTAGGAAATGGTCTTGTGGCAGCTTTTTCCTTGGCACAAGAACACAGTTGCATCTGCCATCACCAAAGGAAAGGATAAAACGGTAAATGAAAGGTGAGATAGTGAGAGCTTGGCCAAGAACTTAGTTGTGTGGATGAACAGAGGGTGCTCATTATGTTGTAGAGAAAAAGGATGTGCAGGACTTAAACCTAGGTTGGATGTCAAGATGTAGGGAGTGGCGTGAGTCAAAGAGAGCGCTTGGGAATTATGGGCTTGAGTGAGAGGTGGGAGTGATAAGAGTGGAAGCCATGAGGAGAGTAAACTGTGTGGAAGATCTGGGGGATGAAATTATCACTTCTGTTTCAGTTATGTTGACCTTGAAAGTGTGTCTGCAAAGCCCACAGGAAAAATCATAGTTTAGGCAGCAGGAGAAAGGGGTGTAATAATGAAGAGAGATCTGAGAGTTGCTCTAGTAGAAGTGATCCCTCTGTGTATGTGTGTTTGTGTACGAGACTACCCAGAAATAAGATAAAGCCCCATGACACCAGATGGAAAAGTTCAGGGAAGATGGTCTTAGCGATGCTCAGAATCACAGCAGCAGTTACGGAGGCAGGAGCAGAGCGGACAGGAGCTGCTGGAGCGCAGGGAGGGAAGAGCTGTGTCGGGTAGCTGGGGGTCAAGAAGGTGAGATCTAGGGAAGGGAACTGTGAAAGACTTTGGAAGTTGAGGTGCAGTTCAGTGGGGGATAGGAGGCCAAACTGCAGTGTCTGTTCCCAAACAGACTTCAATCCAGATTTCTGTGGGTTTTGTTGCGTCTTTACACTCCCGCTTTCACGGCCTCATTTGTCAGTGCACCAATACAACATCGGCGTGTTGGCTTGTGGGGCTGGAATAAGCCTCAGTCCCTGGACCCCTCGGTGCCACTCATTTGAACTCCATGGGGCCTATTACTGGCAGCGCTGTTGCTGGAGGCGTCTTTCCCCCTGCTCCTCACATTTCATCTAGCAATGGGAAAGTGGGTGCCATCTGAAAAGTCTGTTGTTTCCATGAGGCTGGAAGTTTAGTTTCTGCTTCAGGTAACCTGTTATTTGCTGTTTTTGAAGCCTAGCCAGGCCAAGGTCCCCAAATTGGTTTTGTCCATTGTCCCTTTCTCTGAGAAATTAAACTTGGTATTTTTCCAGCAATCCCAATTCTTACTGGTTGCAGCAGAAGGGAGAGATCAAACATGGAACTGAACCGAGGGCTTTCGCATGGCAGTATTTGCACTTCTGTTAGCATTACACTTCAATCTGTGACAGTTTTCAGCTGTGACTAATAACAAGAAGTCTCCATTCGCCAGTTGCTTCCCAGCTGGGTTTTCAGGCAGTATTGAAGCGGTCCTTTTACCATAGTAGGCTCTTGCTTACGGACAGCACCGCTGAATGCAGTTGTAGAAGCGTGTCCCTGGGCTGTGTTGCAGGCTTAGCAGCATGCGGTATATAGCATATACACATGTGCGTGCACATATGTGCACAGAATCAGTGTTTCTTCTAGGGTTTAATTCTTACAGGCTGAAAAACCAGTGATGCGGAGTGAAAACCAGTGAGAAGCCTGACTCCCATGTAATATTAACTGGGTAAAGGTGGTTAGTTCTCTTAATGGAAGAAAGTCTCTGTTTGACCGGCAAGCTGCATGTTGTTATTAAGAACAGATCTGATTTTTTAACAATATGAAAATATTGAATTTAAAATACCCTTGTAGCCCTGGAAAGATTCAGGTGCTATAAACAGGCAAACGTAATGTTGTTGCCAGTACAGGAAGACAAAAATTCACCACTCGGTGAATTTATTTTATTTCATCGTTCTCTGTGAACAGATTTACCAGCAAAATAGCATGCTGCAAGGCCGCTGCGTGCCCAGTTCACTCAGTCGCTCTTTGGGAAATGCCCGCTGGGGGAGAGACTTGGCGTGCCCTCGGCTTCCATCATTCCACCCACCATGTGCACGGACTAGACACAAAGGCTCCCACTGAGACTCGGGCGATTGAGTTAGGCCCTGTAGGCCCTCCCAGGTAGAAAGGAGCCCTCCAAGTTGTCGCCCCCAACAAGAGGGTCTGCAACTCCAGTAAAAAGTATTAGTAATAACAGCCCTTCTTGACCTTTGTATTTAAGTAAAGCAAGAATGCAACTGAAAAAATTAAACAGACTCGAAGCTTCAGCACCAATGTTCTCCCCTCCTACTGAGATTTTGTTTTTTTTCTTTTATCCAGACAAAAACTTAAATTTTAATTACATTAGTCTGTATATAACCAGCTGAGTCATCACAGTCTGTGGTGTTCATATTCATTCTTGGAAACATAGAAAAAAAAAATATTTCAGAGGCAAACAATGAGAAGAGCCTTGTAGTTTGCTGACAAAAATCCGTCATTAACTCACATAAAAGGACTGAAGAGATCTTATGGAGAGCTCTTGGGCAAGACAGGATAATACCAGTTCTGTCACTGGCACTCAGCATGTCCCTAGCTCTCTGATTTCTCTATTGTTTAACGTCTCCCTGTTCCAGTTCCCCATCCATGAGCATTTTCTTATCTTACCAGGACCTTGTGAAGAAACTTTTAACATCTGAGGCAACAGGGAAAAGAGCAGTCTTGTACAACTGCCTGCCCAAGTCAAGAAACACTGGCATAACGTAGCCGTAAATCCGAAGGGCTACCTGTGCAATGGCAGTAACCCCCCGGAAGGTGATCGGATAGAATGCAACGTAGTAGGCAGGTGATAGGAATTGGCAATTGAGTTAGGCAATTCAATTCATTAAACTGAATGATTGAATTAACCACAGAGATGCCAAGATGATGAGGATTTTGGAGGATGCGTGCTCCAATAGCTGCAGTGGCAGGCCCTCGTTTGGTTTGCAGTTTCTTGCTACTCTATTCCAGAATTGTTCTACCAGGTGAAACCACACAGAAGAGCATAGCGTGCGGCACTCTGAGCCTTATGCAGGCATAGAGGGAAGAGCTTAAGGATGGCCCGAGAGTCAGCTTCGGGTTTTGTAGCTTTCCGATGGTTCTTGCTTCTGGGTCCAGGTTGCAATAAAATCCAAACAAGGTTTCACTACAGGAGTTTTCCAGGTATGTACGAGGCAGCAACAACATTTGGATCAGTAGTGAAGACTAGAAGTAATGTCTGCCTGATCTTGCTTGGGAATTCACCCTCACCTAAAGCGTCATGTTTGAAATGGGTATTCTTTTGCCTAGGCGAGCCTCCTAACACTTATCAGCTGCTTATCAGCTGCTGCTTTTGTCTGCAAAATCAGTAAGGGGCTTTCCATGGCACCCTGGATGCCGGGAGATGTTTCAGCTGGTGCTGCCCACCGGCCTTTGCTCTACGCCCTCAGGGGCCGGAGTCCCTAAGAGCTAGAGTCCCGGCTTTCCACAAACACAAACCAAAGAGAGGTACTTTTCAAACACAGAAAACTCAAAGTGAGAGAGATGAAAACAAATGTGTGTAACTAAGCCTCCTGCTGCTCCCTGCAGGGTCACCCCTTAGTTCTAGAGCTGGCTGCCACGCAGGTGCACTGGCTCCACGCAGTTCTTCCCAGGCAGCGAGGAAAAGTCTTTGTCTTTCATTCACCCGTGAGCCTTCAACTCTGGGTCTACCCAGGAGTGAGCCAGTCATTTTTCATGGTGTAGGCTGGCTTCCTCCCACCTCTCCCACTGCTTCCTAATCCCTACCAGCGGAGCGGGCTCTGTTCCTCCCCTCGCTGCACCTGGGATGCGAGAGTGAACCTTCCTCCGCTCTGCCCACCCTTGCTGCTCAAAGCAGCACGTAGCACACCTTACCTGCACACACGGCCGTTTTCCCTCATCACGAAGCTCCAGCTAGAATATCGCTCCTGATTCCCTATTAGCGATTAGTAATTTCTCCGTATGTACTGTAAAGATTGTGTAATTTCAGTTAGAATTTTATACTTTTTAACATTTCTCGATGGTCTTTAGTACCAAGTTCTTTAATATCCGGCTGCATTTTTCTTGAGAAGTAAGGTGTTCTCCTTAGCAATGGCTCACATTTGATTTTGTAGTGCCTGAAAATTTAATCTGAAAGCTTCACTTGATTTCTTTCTTGGCTTTTAAATAGTCTTCCATAGTTTCTGCATTTTGATGGGTTTCCTCTAATTTTGTATAATACCTGTATGATTATCTGAGGAAAGTGATTTTACGTTTCAGTCAAAGCCGTGCATAAGTTCAAAACAGAGCAGTGGCTTGAATGAAGCTTTTATGAGCTCTTGTCTGCATAAGACAAGATGATGAGTCCCGGCAGGACGAGTGCAGGTTAAAGCAAAGGTAAACTCTGCGGTCTGGGCTCTGCGGTGCACGCTGCTGCACGGCTCCCGTCAGCACTGTGTCCGGAGTGTCAGATCAGCAGTTCTGCTTGATCGTATCCGCTGATGCCCAGTCTTCCACCCTTTGATGGGTCAGGTCGGAATATCTCAAGCGCACACAAAGAGCTTGGTTTCCAAAGCGTACAGACTTACGGCCTCTGTTTCCTTGGCCTTTCCCACACCTGTGTCAAAATTAGTTGGAGATCTTTGCCTAAATCTTTGGCAGCAGCTGACTTAATTTGTGGTTTACTACTCCTGACAGTTTATTGGGGAAGCAAAGCGCGCCTTCATCTCCAATAATAAACAGCCCACCCGCCGACACTTTGACAGACTTAATGGTTTTTTATACAAAAATGGACAGACTTAATGTTTCGACTGTAGCGATCATCTGTCCTGATCTCCTTAATGAAATTAGATTAAGTGCACCTGGGAAAATGCTGAGACGGCACATTGCCTTCATCACCTTCCTTAATTTAAAACCAATTTGCGGGGAAAATATCCTCTGAAGCTGAGGGAGGCAGGGAGAAGGGGGAGGGAAGGGGATTTTAAAATCTATCTGGATAGCTAGTGGCAGTTTTAATTCCTTTCCCTGCTGGCAATGTGAAATATTAACAGCCTGAAGAACTGAGAGTTTAAAGACTTACTAACCTCTTTGCCTTTCTTAGGGGAAAAGGAAACAAAACAAAATCTTTACCATCAAGATCGCTTATAGGGACAAAGTCTGGTACATGCTGGGGCTCGGAGGTGGGGCTGGGCAGGGAAGAGGGATCTGGCTGAAATATGAAAGCTTCTTCTTCCAAGCGCTAGACAGTGTTTTCCTAAAATGCTTTGTAACCGCTAGATGTTGGTGATGCTTACTGTCTGCTGTTACCTTGATAATGATTTAGTTGTGCAGAAAAGCAGTAATTTGCTCACATAGCTGTGAAATCAGCTGCAATATGTACAAAATAATGTGACCTGAAAATTATTACAAATGTTCCTTGGGCTCGTTCTGAAGAGAGCAAGAAACATGTCTTTGTAATTAAAAATAAGATGTTGCAAAGAATAACCATAACTTTTTTTTTTCCATGAAGGATGATTCCTGTTCTCTCACTGACTCCACTGATTGAAAACATGCTAACAGTTAGCTCAAGGTGGTTGGAGAGCAGAGTAGTCTGTGATAGGCTGGAAAGTCTCTTTATAGCAGAGTTTTAAATGTTTACAGCCTTTGTCATTTGGACTATTACAGTCCAAGCTCAACAGTGCAGTTGATATATCCATCTCCTGTCTCGGATTTCAGTGTTGCTGGAGCAGTAATATTCATACTACTACATATGGGCAGTTTCTGCTGCTTGGAAATGCTTTTCTTCACTTGCTCAGAGTCAGCTTTGCTCTTCATGAAAGCTTTCACGGCCCAGGTTCTGCAGAGGTGTCCGCGTCGTGCCTGGCTGCTGTCAGGAACACCCTGAACCCACACTGAAAAGGCCAGTCCCGCACAACGCGGTGCTCTAGAAATGTCTTGCAGCAGGCTTGGGTTTTGTTATGGCAATCGGTGAACAGTCACTCATATTCCTTCAGCTACTAGCAATCACCAGGCAGAACCTCAGTCATGGTAACCTTGGAAGAAAATGTCATTCAGAATAACCATGTCGAAAGCCCCAGTTAAATTGAATTTATTAGTCAAGATGGGGCCCAGTTTTCAAAAGTACTCCTCACCCTAATCAAAGTTAGCAGTGTCCGTGGATGCTCTCTGCATCCCAAAATCTGTTCACCCATCTTCATCCACTTGACTGGTCCTATCACTGGGACTCCTTATGTAAGTGGGAGTTTGCATGAGTAGCCCAATTGCTGTCAATGAATAATTTAAATGATTTAAGCCTCAGACATGCTGCTTAATAATGAGAGAAATCAGCCCCATATGTCCTTGTCCATAAATACTAGAAGATGGGGACAAGTCACTTTTAAATGGGATTCATTTATTTTTAAATGGAATCGTGATAAGTGTTTTAAAGGTAATCAAGCATGTGTAGCTATCCTGAATATTATAAATATAAAAGAACATTAGCCTAAAATTGAAAAGGATCCCATTCATATATAAACTGAGTTAAGGGTATTATGCGAGGATAAAAGTGCAGAGTAACCTTCGATAACCGACAAAGGTTTTAGAGCGTCTGTTCTTTTTATTAATTGCCACAAAGGCGGCTGAAGCGACCAATGTGTGTTATACATGTCACTATATTATGGACACTCAGATCCTGGTTACTGAGTGGCTGCAGTTGCTTTTCGCCTCTTTAAATCTTTAGATAACCTCACCCTGCCTGCAGAAGGTGAAGTTGAAGAAAGCAGAATTTCTTGTATCCCCATAAAATGACATTGTATATCCCACCACAAAGGTCTCCCCCCCATCCTTGTACTGTTAGTCCCCCCTTTTTCGTGAGATGTGCGTTTCTAGCCCTACTTTTCAAGATCCTGCACCACACTACCTTCTCCCATCTGTTTTTGTCTGATGGTATGACTTGCGCCTCCTCTGCTTTGCCCGTGCTGCTGGCCTCCGGGCTGTAAGCCGGCAATCTCTCATTGGTGTTTTTTTCCACAAGATAGGCTGCCTACAAGGACGAATCTGTGGTTCTTCCCCACAAAGCCTACCAAATGTTGCACGTAGGATGGTGTGCATTTAGTGGTAGTTTGTATTTGCTTGCAGATGTTACGTTTTAGGATCCGTAAGACAGAGAGCGCGTCCTGCCATGGAGGAGGTGACCTAGGATTTCATGGTCACTCCTGGAGTACAAATAACACACAGAAATTATTTGTGAGCAGGTTTTATCCAAAATCTGTTAGGAAATTGAATAAACGTCATTATTAGCATTTTCCAATGAAGAAACTGAGGCTCAGAGAAAATGTGACTTACCTGTGGTCCCACAGTGGATCAGTCACAAGTGCTGTGGGACACAAATTCCTGGTCGTCTTGTTTAGCTCTCTGCTCTAACCCCTCTCCGTGCGAGTCTGGATGGCAGGCCGTGTTGTCTCAGCCAAAACTAACCCTTGGATGTTTGCCTTCTACACCCTAACTGCCTCTGCTGGTGACAGACGATTCCTGAAAAAATAATTACCTTTAGCTGAACTGGAATATGTTTTGGTTTTGCTTTGTTAAGAAGTCATAAAGCTTTACATATTATATTGAAAGTCTTATTCTTTCTGAGGCATTAGAGCCTGTTTTCATGACTTCATCGGAGAAGTTTCTTTTAAGGTGGTGGAGTATCAAGATGTTTTTTGGATGGCTGTTTCCTTTGAACTCTTAACACACAGAGATCATTTGTGCAACTGCAACAAATTAAAAGATGGCTCGGGAGGGGAGAGCAAGGTTGGAAGAAGTGACAGCTTCTTGGTGTCGGTGTTTAGTCAAAACAATCATAGAATCATAGA
>VZTV01030462.1:2250-27664 GCA_013400875.1 Anhinga rufa
CTTTGTACTCTGTAGTACACTAGGGCATCGATCTTCTAAGCATAGCTTGTGAAGAACTGTATTACAGGAATTGTCTTTCTAATGGCAACAAGACTGCTGCTGGTAGAAAGGTGACACATCAGCTCATGTTTACAGGGTTTTGGCCAAAATGTCTTTAGGCTACTAAAACACCTTGGTTTTCTCCCTGGGACTGTTCAGTCTTGACAGTCCTTTATGGTGTGCATAGTGAAAAGCAATATATGTTGTTGCTATTGTTAACAATCCTCTTAAAAAATAGACAAGATAAACAGTATTTTTTTCTTTTTNTAAGGGCTTAAAAGAACTAAGAATCTGCCGGATTTAGGAGGAGGTGTATTTTGGTGGTGTGGCTAAGACAAGTTCAAATTGTAGATGAGCCAAAGCATGAATATTTCTGTAGCTGAAAACAGGAGCGAGTGGATTGGATGCATATCATGTCTGTGTGGCAGAAAAATTATTTGTAAAATTCCTTTCTTGCTTTAATTGCAATTCCATACAATTTAAAATGCCTTTAGCCCTTTCATTATTGAGGCCTGTCCTAATCTCTTCAGTAGTAGCCTGACTTCTCTGGCCGCTGTAATACAATTCCTGATTTACTGCAAGAGATCTAACTCAAGGTCACTGCAGCTCCATTTTAGTACTTCACTCAAAATATCCTGTATGTTGCTTATTAAATTGCCAGCTATCCCTGCACAGGCAACACCAACCTGTGTAACTCAGAGCCAGCTATACTTCCCCGTCTGTGGGTCCTGTACCCCACTGAATAGCCCTTGAGTCACACGATTTCCAGTAAAAAAAAAAAGCCAGTTTGATTTATTCTCACTGAAGAATGCTCAAGTTATTCTACCGTTGGGGTATTACAGAAGGGGCAATAGCCTCAGAGGGAGTCAATGAGATTAAAAAGCTGGTGTCTTAAGTTTACCTGACTGAATTCGCTAAATTGGAAATGGAAGTATTACTGCAGTCTCTTCTTCCAGCAGAACTAAACGAAGGGCCATGCTGAGCAGCTGGAAAACAGTGAAGTCTCCAATCAGTACCATGCTTCGCAAATTGAACATCTGTCACAGCCCGAGTTAGGCACCCAAGGGAGTCTCTTCTACGTGATCCTCTGTGGGAAGGCTTAGGCTTTCTCTGCCCACATCCCAAGCAGGTGCAGGCTCCAGGCTGGAGAGAAGCCGAGCAGCCATGTTAGGGTGACAATAAGCATGAGTTAATATTCCCAGCGGAGTTACTAGATCAGGTTTGACACTCTGCTGATGAGGACTGCGCTCCTGGCTCAGAGTGGCTCACATCTGAGAGATGCTGCTCAGCAGAACCCGTGTGCAATATAGGTAGAATCTGCAGAAGAGACAGCCAAAATATTGCCTGACCTAAGCATTTCACCTCCCATGCCCCAGCATGCTGTAGCCTGTAAATCTGATTCCCAGGTGCTTAATTCCCCTCACTCACTTCATAGGGATGATAGGCACCTAACTCTGTTGTGAATGGCAGCACTTCATTTTCCTTTTAGGTATGGCGTTAAGTGTTACAACATCCAAGCCCCTTTTGGACATGACACTAAATATTTGTGTTATTTTGGATCTTCCCTGAGGACCAGAATTTTTTTAAATCGTATTTTATTAGTAAACATGTGTTTAAGGGTCTATTAATCTCTCTACAGCTGACACTCCAGCCCGTCTGTGCAGCAACTTGTTACAATACCACTAAACCTGGCACTTTAATTATGGGATGCCAGTTCTTGCTTCTCTGTTGTGAAGTGAACATAGAGCCATCACTGGTTTCTATTTTTGCATGAAAATGATTCACGATGTAGAATGTACCGTACTACAAAAGGGATGGAAGAAAATAGTTCCATGATACATGTTGGGAGACAGAAGCAATGGCTTACTGCTGTGATTCACGCATGTACTGCCCAGGCATTCCAAAAATGGCTTTCTTCACAATTAACCACAAAATCTGCAAACCATAAAAGGAAAACCATTGGTCTAACAGCAAGTGATTCCGGCTGCCTGCTTGAAATAAAGGATGGTGATAATTCATGGAGCGGGTGAAATGTCAAAACTTACCAGACATCTACTCATGATTAACTTCAAATTGGGCAGCCCAAAGGGCAGCCTTTGCTCTTAAACTGAATAGACTTACTGTGCTTCAAAAATCAGTATGGTCAGATGAGAACNATGGTTTGACTGTGGCATCAGTGTCCTGTATACAGCCACTGGTTGAGGACAGGAACACCTAAGGGTGCCTGAACTGCAGCCCTGCTCTGCCAGGGAGCTGAGGGACTGCTGCCCACGTATTCCCCGTGGAACAGCCTTGGCAGAAAGAAGGCAGTGAGTAGGCTGAGCCCTGGCAGATTGCTCTTCCCGCAGCACAACTGGAAAGTGAAAACAACATTGCTGAGAGTGCTCAGCTGGATGGCAGCTGAAATATGAAAATGTGAGTGGTGCTTCCCTCAACCCGCCTGCATTTTTGGGGCCCCCTCAAGCTTGGCATAACCAGGTGCGTCTCAAGGACAACATGTTCCTTCCAAGGCTTTTTATGAGGCCCAAGGATCTGTCACCTTTGACTAGGAGAAGTTTGCAGTAGCTGGAGATGGGGAGAACTCCAGCTATAGCTGATGACGCCTCTCTTGTAATTTATAAGCAGAATAGTTTTTAATGTATGCTTCCTGAGAGGCTTTGACATGTACTCGGGAATGGCTCTGGGAAAATATATACAGAAATATAAGTATAGAAGTTCCTACTGGAAAAGGCAATTTATGGCAGCTGCTAACTCACCCTTTTAAAACCGGAATCAGCAGCAATAACGCTTGTGTACGTTTTGTCCTTTGCCTGTCAGGAATTCATGCCCAGCTCAGCCACGGTCTTGACGGCCGTATTTCTAACAGTAGACAGATAGGCCTTTCCCTTTTGGGGCTGAATCTATTGGCTGATCAACAATCTGAAGGTACCAGTAATTTCTAGATATCTGATGGAAATGAGAAGAGGTTTTTTTACCCTGCAAAGCAAATTATCCATGCTTTATCTGTCACATCTACAGTTCTAGAAGGAACACTGTCTTTAAGAAATAAAATAAACATCAGTACAGTTCCTCAGTGTTTATTTGAAAGTATAGCAAAGGATTGTATTAATACAAATTATCATGGGACAGACTTTCTCAGTTAAGTAAATACTAAGCTTTTATTTGAAAATCCTTTAGGATCTCATTAACTGCTCCATGCCAGGTGGCCTGTTGTGGTAGGAGAGTCATTCTGAGTAAAGAGCAACTTCTTAACTGAGTTATAGATACTGCTATTATATAATAACTTGCAACAAATGATCTGTAACACCCTGTAAAATTGCACTTCCAGCCTTGGAATTTCAGCCCGAATCTGGTGTACTTTATTGACAGACTAGATCTGCTTGGCCACTGATTTGGAGAACAGCTTTGCACTTTATTTTGCTGTGTAATTGTTCTGTGCCAGAAACCTTCTTGTTTGACCTCAAGCTAACAACTAGTTATAAATGGCATCCGTACTGAGGTTTTTTTCTCATATATCCTAAGTAATCTCATAAGCAAGAGCTCCCCTTCTAAAGCGCATCATAATAATAATAATGACACAAACTGATGCACTAGTGCAGTGCCACTGTCTGGGGTGGGGGGGGGCTAGCTCTTCAATTTCATAAATGCATATCAACATCCTGTGAATGGCTTAAAACACAGTTACAGTCAGGAAAAGGATTTGTAAAAGCAATGTCTCTGTGTTCTATATTAATTCCGAATTATAAACATAGCAGAATATACACAAGGCCTACTTTCAGGATGTTTTTTTTATCCTGGTATTAACTGTCAGGAGAAAGCTCTATGCTATTAACAGTCTCATGTCTATTGCTAAATGTCAGCTTTACTACATATAAGATTATTTTTTTGTCACTTCCACATTTTATATTTCCAACATTTATTTAATTTTTTAAAACCGCAGTCTTTTAACAGCCATGATCCAGAGGGTCTGTGACTGTCAGGATTAAGGGCTCCTGTGGTTTTTTTCCGGGGTCCTGACTGTGCCAGGAAATGCCTTTTCCATTAATCACCTTTGCTTAACTAATCATCCCCAAGTCAAATTTGCTAAGCTTATAAATTAAGGGCCCAACCTTTTGTTAGCCACTCCTCAAGGAAGTCACAGCACTTTTTGGCTTAGCTCAGCAAGAAGGGTCACCAGCCTCCAAAACCAATTTGGTTATGCTTTTCCCCTTCCATACTGCTAATCAATGAAAGCCTAATGAGGTCTCTGAAGCTGCCTTGTAGTTTCAGGACAGCCCTGCAGTTGCTGACAAGGGACAGGACCAGTACTGCCCCAGAGATGCCGGCTGCCACCATCCAGCAGGCTACAGGCTTGATCTGTGTTCAGCACCCTCTTCCCTTCTCCATAGTCTAGTTATGGCTGTCATACTTGTGAGACTTCTGCCTCAAGCATGCTAGTTCGCTTCTTCTGCAAAGCTTCGAAGCTTGTTTTTGTAGTGCTCAGTAACTGCAGTGTCTGTTTTACCACCTGAGTGGTATGCTGGCTTGTTGTGGGTTACATCCGTGGCTGCCTTCCCTCAGTAGCTCTGATTCTTGCTTTCCCCAGTGCACCAGAACCTTGTGTTTAGCAGGAAACCTTCTTACTCTTCCTCGTTCCAAAAGCAGAAAGTAATTTGTCTCCACCCAGCCTTGCCTGACCAATTGGTCTTTTCTTTGAAGGAGAAAACCTAAATAATTTAAGAACCGTTCCCATGTGGCATAACAACATCCAGCCAAATGGATTTGTTTGTATCTCCCTCTGACCAGGATATTCGAATCTGCCAAATGTATATAGGAATGTCTCTGCAAGCGTAGGAGAACTGTGGCAAGCCTTGTCACTCCTCTGGGAGGATGCTGCAGCCCTGTTTCAGTCGGTGGCTATTGGGAGTGGTATTAAGGTGCCTGTACCGTCTGTCTTATTTCTCTTTTAAAGCATTCCTAATAGCTATTATTAACCAGCAGCAGTTGAATCCTTGTCCTAGAATAATAACCTGTCAATGAAGCAGTTGTAGAATGGGAACAGCAGTATTTGTAATGACAGGGTGCAGCACATACTGGCTAGCTTATAGGTTGGCGATATTCTACCTACTACTACAGCCACCTGAGGTCAAAATGCTTCAAGAGCCAAGAGAAATCTATTAATATCATTCTAAGTACTGTGGCTAAGATCCAGGTAAGGAGAGCCCGAAGAGGTATCTTTAGACAGGCAAAATTGTTTATTTCCCATCTGTATCATGAAAACTAATAAGCCGCTTTTATGGGTTGGCCTTAAATGGTCACTGAGTCAGTATCAGCGTGGTTTATTTGCTGTGCAAGTAACAGTAACCATGTATGTGAGATCTGCCAAAACTCTCGGCTGTTTTGGAAAGCTGACTTTTTAGAATGCTTTTCATTCATAAACCTGCTTTCCTTTGTCATCTGCCACCTCTGTCATGCTTTTCCCGTATCACTTATTTTTTTTTCCTCTTCTCTGTCTTGTCCACAATATTGTACTCAGCTTACTACTCATTTTTATTTCAAACATACCAAATTTGATCTATCTGATCTTTTATTCTAAATGGTCAACATGAGAAAAATTATGACACAAAAGCCAGGGAAAATGCTGCTGAAGGTTAAGAAAGAAATCCAGTAAGCTCCCTTCTTTTGTAATTGTTTGTTATATTTTGTATTTACTATTTGTCATAAGATTGGTCTTTAGGTTATGGAAGTGTCAGCTTCCCATCCTAGGTGACAGGGGTATTTGATGGCACATTCAGATATTTGAGCTGATGAAGGCTAACTCTTTGTTAGACTGCAAAGGAAAGACGTCATGCAATTTTTTTCTTTATTGTGCATCTCGTGACATTTTAGATTTAAATGGCCCTTATGTAGTTCATGAATTGGCCTTAAATCATCTACATGCTGTCACTAAGCATTTTCTTAACAGCTGTTCTTTCCTTTAGTTAATTACTTATCAAATGTCAAAATGTGATGGCTGAGAGAAATGTCCTGTTAGCTGAACAAACCCTAACTTCACAACCGTTTTCTGCAGACAAACAAAATGAAGCACTACATGAAAAATCATGAGATGTTCTGACTGCACAAAAGCTTCATTTTTATGCCTGACTAAACCTGACAATCAAAAATAAGGGAGGTGAGCGGGGAGGATTAATAAATATACATCACCCTACCTAATGGTGATGAACAGGCTTAGGCTGGACCACAGCTGTTGAAGACCAAGTTGGGTTTTTTTCCTGGAGACAAATCTGAAAGCCTTTTATGGAAGATTATAGTTCAAAATTGGCTAGTGAAAGTTGTTGGGGTTTTTTTTAGTTGAGTATTCCAAAATCCACTTGGTTTGTATAGCAAAATGTATGTTTTTGTTCAAGATGGGGACTCATAACCTGAAACTTCTGGAGAAGCAGGCACAGCTGTTCTAATTGATCAACATTACCTACATCTGCTATGGCTAGAAAGTTATTATTTGGTTTTGGTTTGGAACAGGATTGATAATTGAATAATCTGTTAAAAAAATGTAGGTTCCAGCTCATTTCCCAGTAAAAAATAACATGGCTATTAGAAAGAAACATATAAACAGAAAGAAAATGCATTACATAATATGCTAGGGCTATTTTAACATCAGTGTTTTTCCTCTCCACGGAGTTGCTATATATTTTCTTAACGGCTGAGATCAACTTCTAAATATAACTAGAAATGCCTTTTCTGGATTGCTTCAATTGCAGAAATCTTAAATTTGGGCTTAAAATGAGGTGGGAATATGTAGAGGAAAGCTTGAGTTACAGAGCAGTTTACTGTCTTATGTCTACAAACAAACAAGTGATATGGATAGGACTTCAGTTTCCTATCAGGCGGAACTTTCTTATTACTGCTCCTAGTTAGTTTTCCTCTAACCCCGAAATAACAGGGATGCTGACATAACGTGAGTTTTACACCAGTGTCTATCAAGTCTAATCAGAAATAAGCCTTTAATGTGACACTGTCGAAAAAAAAAAGTGAAGCCAGAATCTGTTACATATACAAAAGTACTTTAGCTCAACAGGAGGAGTCTACACTTATTTTATACCTTGCATTTATTTCTGTGAATGAAGAGCAGGGATCAGAATATCTGAGGAATGGGAAAGTACAGATCTCATTTGCATATTAAAAGCCCACCGGTTACAAAGCTCTAAGGAATCGAGCAGAAGAACCTCCCTGAGCCCTGCAGCAGCTCTAGCTGTTCAATGAACAAAGGCAGGAGGACTATGGTAAAAAAAGATGACAGGCAGTGTTTTGCTCTGAGGACTGGAAGAAAATGTGCCAGCATGCATTTCCTTACTCTGGGACTGTGATAACTCACCAAATGTGAGTATGACACCCTGGAGAGGGAAAAGCAAGGAAGTAATATAAAAAGGTTCTTTATCCCTACCAGCCACTCACAATGCCAAAGAGGGGAAACTGAGGCAAAGGGTTATTGTCCGCAGTGCTGTGAGCAGTCATGTTTTCCTCTGATTCTATATAAAAACAAGAGCTTATTTATCAGTCTTTTGTTAGTCCTTTCCCCTCAATCAAACTTCTTTACTTGTTAGGAGGGAAGTACAGCCTATCATGGGAATCCAGGGAAGATATTTTCCTTTCCAATATCCTGAGCAAGTGTTTCAACTGGTAACAAAGGAAATCTCCCTCCTTTTTGTTGCTAATTATACCTAAGAAAACAGTTGCATCTACTGTTAATAAGTAGCAAGTTATTCTGTGCAATCTGAATGCAGTCTAAACAATGATGAAATATTTAGAAATTACTTGGTAGTGATGCACTGGCAGATAATGCAGTTCTCAGCTTCTTGTTTACATTACAGCATCCATATGTAATGCTTGATAATGCATTTGCTGTGACATTGGCATGATTATCTGCATCAGTTAAAATGAGTGTTAATTTATAATCAACTGTGGTTAGAATAGTGTTCCAAGGCATTGAATTATTCACAACAAGAAATGTTCCATTAATCAATCCAGGAGACTAAAGGACAGGCTTTTAAAAAAAAATATTTAGCTGCCTAGAGATGCTAATGATGTTCTTAGGCATTTTTGAAAATCCTGGCATACAGCGAGCAGCTAAGTTTCTTCAAAATACCCACTTATGCTGAAACCAGTGCTCATAAGAAGTTCCTTCCTTGTGCATTGGTTTCTTTAAAAGAACTTGCATCAATAAAAGTATGGAAGGAGCAAAAATTAAGATGTTTTTTAAAGAGCTAGTTGGAAATTAAAGAGACCCCTGAACTGAGAAATAACGATCTTGTACTTCTGGGAATGATATCTTGGCATATACACTGCAGAATGTTTTTTCCTCAGTTACATGCTCATTCTATGAGCTGCGCTGAGGACATGCCGGATGTGTAGCATCCAAGCCAAGCCAGGCTGCTAGAAACTGAATGCGTGAAGCAAAAACTCTTAATCAACATCAGTGCTCATTCTTTACGCCTTGATTGGGGCGATCTTGTAGTTTCTAAGAGCTATTAGGCATGCTGTTTGTTTAAAAAAACAAAGTAGCAACAAACAAGCTTTCAGCGCATCGATATGATTCACATCACAGCTACCGGTGCTCAAAATATTGTGAGCTACATATGTTAAAGAATAAATTTTAAGGGCATTTATGGAACTCCAAATGGCTTTTGCTGTTGACAGGCAATGTAAGGTCCATGAGTCACCCAGCACACTTAATCACTGTGGCTAATAATTAGAGAAAAGGAGCTCCCCATGGAAGCGGTTGTATAATGTTGATTTGAATAGGTCCTTGCCCAGGCCTACCCTTTTCCATGATGTGAGTTCTATCTCCTGGTATCTCTGCCTCATGAATAACCCCGGTGACTTCACTGTGAATGAAACATGGAATATTGTGAGAGCCTGACACCACCAAAGATAGTGGTAAAACATGCATTGTGTGCAGTGTGGACCAAGAACCCACCTGCAAGGTCTTGCTCTGCCCAGCTCTGGCAACTGAGAGATTAGGATCATGGGGCTAGTGTCATCTTAGGTCCCCACTAAGTGAACGGGCTGAAATACTTGCCAGCCAAGCTGACACCAGTCTCGAATGCAGAGGCACTTCTTTATGTCTTTAAGTCTCAGGTGCTTTGTATTGGCTTATGCAATCTGTCTTTTTTATACCTCAGGCTGAATCCTGCTTTCAACCAAGTATTTCCACAAAGTCAGTGGGAGCTCCAATCCCTACTTCAAATCCAGCAGAATTAGGTTATGAAAGCAGATCTTGCAACCACTGCACCGAGATGTGCAGAAGTGCCAAGTTTTGCCTAGCCGACTTTGCCCTGTATAGTAAGGGAGGCTGTGTATACTAAGGACTCTTGGGAGGGCTTACATTAATTTGGCAGAGCAACACATGGTGCAGGATTTCTGCTGCAGCTCACTTGTAAGATAGGCCTTGCAGTGTTCTGACTCAGCTGGTTTTATTTGTGGCAGAAATGTAAAAGTCTGGACTACAAGGCAGGAGCTACATGAGAAGCTTTGAGTTCAGCAGGCTTAGGAACCTGAAGCTGCACTGTGTTCAGGCACGGAAGTCCCCGAGTAAATTTAATTCGGATTTTACTCCTAGCTGGGCTTGTTCATCCCCTCTGTAAATGAAGCCACCTTATTTAGGTGGCCTGTATGGTTTTAGAAGACTAATAATAGATACTCAGGTTAGAAAACTTTGTCCTCAAGCTTTATTTAGGATGTAGGACTCTCATGCAAATTGCAACACAGAGTTGCGGGGGGGGAATGCAACATCTGGTCTGGTTTTATAGCTTCTACTCTAATGCATGGTGGCAAATCCATTTAAGTAAGCTGTACAAAAACATCATCACTTCTGCTTATTTATAAATCTGTTGCATATCATTTTGGGTTTTGGAAATGAATATGGATAAACAGACTTACCTCTAATCTATATTGATCTCTATCAAGAGATGAACAGATGATGAACTTAAACCATCTAGTTCCATTCCAGTGCATTTCCCATCTGTACAGAAATGGAAAAATGTTTACTGTAATTAAGACCAAACACTTCAAGTAAATTATTATGGTAGTAAGCAAAAAAAAAAAAGAGAAAAAAGAAAATAGCAAAATCATGTGTGAGAAAATGTTGTTCTATATTGCCAAGGTCAGTTGACACCAGAATGCAGAGGTCAGGAAATACGCTCCTCAGTTTGAATAATGTGTTGTGTTCTTCCTCTTGGCAAAATGCATAAAGGTGAGCGTATTGCTTAACATCTATGTGCTTCAGTTTCGTTGCCTCCTAAATGGGGATAATAGCTCTCTAAAATGGATCTGAGAACACTTTAAAGGCAACTGGTTTGTTTTTAGCCTGATAATGTATTAGTTAGAAGAAAGAATCACTCATCTTCCAGGTCTATCACTAAATTGGGAAAGACACACAACACGAGTGCTGGAGAAGTGATAAAATGCAAACATACAGCATGCTGTTATGAGAGACAAAACGGCAAATGACACCTATCATAAGCTGCAAAGGCCAAGAGGACTTGAACCTTCATTCCTTGCGGGAAGTTCCTCGCTGGCTTAGGTTTATAAATATCACATCTTGAAATGGTACCTTGAAATTTCTGTCTGCCAGGAAAGCCTTTAGTGCGTTTAGTGGATAAAGAACCCCTCACTAGGGTGGTGGAATTTCAGTTCCAGAGCAGTATGTGACCCGGTTGGCACTTGCGAGTCCTGTAATCTGTCACTCCCATCTGCCTAGATTTGGAGAAGAAAGATCTCTATTTCCCCTACTTTCTACTCATCATCACTTGTCTGATGTAACTTCTACATAAAGTATCTGAACAGCAAGCAACTTGATTAATGTGAAGACCATAGGGTTATACATCCAGAGATTATAAACCTCAGAGACAATGGGTTTAGGGCTACTTAGCCAATTGTGGGAAGGAAGTAAGAACAAGGACGAGACTGTTTTCAGTTTACCCAAGTATAAGCATAACGAAGATTTCCTTATGAGCTATGACTTAAATTCTCATGGGTGTCTGGATATTCAAGCTAGCCCTGGGGCCAATTAGCACGTGCTGTACTCCACAACTCTGAATAGCCCTTCGTTTGATGAATGTTATTTAGAAAACCACAAAACGCAACACAATGATTCTTTCTCCGGAGACAAGAATCATCATAGCACGTTTATTTCTTCCTTGGAGAAGGAAATATATACACAGCTCTGTTTTATTCTTAATTTCTGAAGCCACAGGAGATCTTTATCTTATTTCAATGTCCTATTCCAATTACATTCTAGTTTACAGTCCTATAAAATGCAAAATAATATGAAAAATCCTTATATACTTATATAGATATAGAAGTGTTATATGTAAGTCTTTGCACATTTAAAGCCAAACATTTTAAAAAGAAATCCAGTGTCGTTATTTTGTGCTTGCTTACTTGCAAAACTTTTCAGCTTGAATAATACCATTTAGATGGTTTATGATGATTTCACATTGAATTTCACTCCAGGCTCACTCTGCACCAGCATAGCTCTTCAGTGGTTGAGCAGTTGCAAATTCTGTGGGGAGAAAGTTTATTTCTTTGTTGGAAGACAAAATTTCTTTTGGAATTTGCTTAAATTGCTGCTGCCTGCTGATTAATCCTGGGCTTTATCACAGACTTATTAACATGTCAGTGCTGATGCTGTAATAGATGCCTTGGCAGACCCCAGATCTGGCTTGGAAATCCTTGTGATGCCAAAGAATTAAATCCTGGACCCACTGAGTGCCAGGAGTGAGGACTGAGTAAAAGAAAGTAAGTTTAAAAATATAAGTAACCAAAATCAGAGTTTGGCCTTACTGAGATAGCCAAGAGCCTGGGAACCCCAAACTGGCGCCTGACCCACGCACAGAGAGCGACTTGCTGTGCGCTCTCAGCACACAGCGCACCGTGGTCCGGTCACTAGCTCTGCAAAGGAGGCAACAAACAGGTGCTCACTTTTTAAAATTAGTACACTCTCATCGTGTGTCTCCTACTTAGCCTATGATTTTGCAGAGATTGGTGCCTGCACTCCCCTCTAAGTACGTGAGTCAATGAACTGAAAATTGGATTGTATTTGCTTGCAAACGAGTAAAATCCAGGGTGGATTTTTTCTGGGCTTTCTGTTACTGGGGGCAGCGTGGCTCAGCAGTGCACTTGGGGGGGGGGGGGGGGGTGGTGTGTGAAGATCTGTAGAGACCATGGGCAAGTCATTTAATCTTTCTGTATTTTGGCTTCTCTACCCATCTGTAGAGACAATGGCACTCTCACCCTTGGGAGATCTCTGGGTGAAAATGGCTATTCAAAGGCATTAATTGTTACTGAGCAATACACGGCACAAAAGAGGCTGGGCTCTTGTTTGGAGCTTTCAGACCCTTTTGCAACAGTGTTCCTAAAGGGAGTCCTTTTCCACCAGCCCTGGGAGTTTCCTGCTTGTTCCTCCCTCCTTTATCTGTTATTTCTTGTTTTCCATTTTTGAGGGCAACTCCAGGGCCTGGAAGCTATACACCCACAAGGTGGTTTCCCAAGTGGCCACGAGCTATTCTTGGCTGGGGTTGGGAGCGCGCCACCTTCTTCAACTTGCAAAATAGTGTCAGGAACACAATGGAGAAGGCAATGCCCCCTCTCTCCAGACATGATTTCTCACCTGGGAGAACCAGGGAGGTGGTTTGGAGTAATTGCAAATGAAGAGGGGGTCACAGGCCATGAGGCTCAGGGGAAGGAAAAATATTCAGGGAGGTGGAAGGGAAGACAATTGAAAAATTTTTCTGAAAAACCTGAACAGCCCTCTGGCAGGACAAGTAGAAATAAACCTGATGACAAGAAACCGTGATTAAGTAAATGTTAATGGCAAAAGAAGGCTCTAAACGTAAGGAAATGTCCTTATTGACAGTAATAAAAGAAGTTGCAAACTCTGGAAGTTTTCTTTTCTGGCCCAATTTTGGGATTGTACGTAGGTCAATGTATAATTTAAAGTATTGACTTCAGTGGGGATACAGCTCTGAGAGCTGTGTGTGTTACATATCCGTCGGAGCCAGGGGCTCTGGCGGGAGTGGTGCTCTCTGTGCTGGTTAAGGTTGCCAAAGTGTTTTTAATTCTATTTTTGCTCCTTCTCCAGCGCTTACAATTGCTTATAACTTTCTGAAACTTCATGTACCGAGCTGAACTCTTCCAGATGGTTTCCTTTTGAAACTGGTTTCATGCATATGGGCTTGAGGGAAACCAGTTCAGCCATTTTAAATCAGGAATGGCCTTTATTTTCATGTGCTGGCTTTAAATATTTCAGAAATGCTTTTTAACCCATACAGTTGTTTTCAATTAGAGGTCAGCCTTGCAAGGTGCAAGGACTCCTGAGACTTCTAAGGCTGAACCTCACAGGGAAGTAAAGTTTACATTTTTTGTTTCACCTTTTTTTTTTTAGTAATTTTCCTGAAGTAGCCCTAAAAATAAATAACGGCTTGTTCATAAGATGATACAATGTGCTGTGTTCCCAGAGTGGGTGAAGTTTTTTGTTTCTGCTTAGATGAGTGGAATAAATAACTGGGCTTTAATACTACAAGCAAAGTGGGACACGGCCAAGGAAAACTGTAGAATAAGCTTCCTAAAATGGAATATATAAACTCACAGTGTATTAAATTAATCACTGTTGTTCTGCTGAAATTTAAAAATGTTACATCTATGTAATTCTTCTCTATGTGAGGCTCAGCAAAGTCTTGGAAAACCTTGCATTAATGGAGAGGGATTTGTAGGACAGGGTATGCCTTTGCTGATGACAAAACAGCAAGACCTTCCCGGAGGTGTTTTATTTATGTAGTTCCTGGTGATCCTCAGGCAGGAAAAGCTTTCCACAAAGTGCTGTAGCTGAGACTCATTCAGGAAATATCAAACTACTTTTGAAAGGCAGTAAAAATTTCTGCTCTTAATTTGGCGGTTGAATTTGTACGGTTGCTTTGGTGTCCTGTGTGCGACTGTCTCATTTGCTGACTGGCACTGGCAATGCGTGTGCCTATACTGATGTACCTGCATTGCTACACCAGGAAGGTGTCAGGCTGCTGAGGGAGGGAGAATCCCTTCTTGTCTCAGCTGTTGCTTTACATCCTTCTCTGGTGGCAGGGTTTCCTTAGCAGTGGTGTAAAGGGCCTGTATCAGGTCCGGTATTCCACATGAAATGGAAAGAGAAGAAACTTGGGGGTTGTAGTGTGCCGTGTCCTCAGGCCACCATCCATAAGGTGGTGAGCTGCCACTGGGAGCAGGCAGGTTAGCGATGCCAGCGGTTGCCCTGTCAACAAGGCATTGTTCACAGAACACCTTGCCCCCATTTCATTTGTCTCTCACAGCTTTCCTAAATCTTCTTCACTGTGAAGTTCCTCTTGGCTGGTGTGCTTTCCACCTAGCTAGGAGTGGAGGTGGGTCCCTCCGATACACCCAAGGGAAAACAAATGTTGTTGTGTGTCAGTTCTTTTTCCATATGGAAAGACACTGGCAGAATGAGGGTGGAGCAGATGGGTGTAGCTGCCTCAGAGGAGAGTAAGGACAAATGGAGAAACAAATGTAGGGATGGGAGAGCCACCCTTATCAGGCATCATAAATCTCTCTTTGATTGAGACACATCAAAACAAAAAGCTGTAATATCTTCTGGTATTTATTGCTACAGGAAGACTTCAGAAGAGTTGGGGCAACCTAGAGCAGACTTGTCCCCAGTATCGGGTGGGACTGGTAAATGTTCCTGTCCCTGGGATGAACGATGTCTTTGCAGCCTGGGATTATTTGTAGTGGTGTTATTGGCTCTGGTAATCGGTAACTAGCTAAGGGTATGAGATAAAATAGAGTGGTTTACTGCACTTAAGCACATGGGAGCCATTTTAGATACTGGAAGTAGCATGGTCTAGCACGTATCAACCCTGTGCCCTGCTTGGCATTTTTGCAGCACAGTGTGCCTCAAGGGGCAAGGGAAGAGACTTGCTGCTGGGGTCTGCATGCTTCCTAGCTTGCAATTCTGCATAGGTATTAAGGAAATGCAACTTGTATGTCAGTTCCCCCCTGCCCCCTCCCCGCCGTGCCCTGGTGCTTATCCATGGATAAATTGCATTCCCATTCTCTACTAGCAAGCCCAGGCATTATCTGCTTAGGCTGTAAACACTGGGAGAAAGGCCCCTGCAGCTTTACAGTGCCTAGCTCAGAGGGAATGTGATCTCGGATCAGACTTTGGACTTTCTTGAAATTTTAATAATTCTAAAGGTCACTGCTCCTGTGGAGGCTGGGAGAAACTTGCACCCAAAGGAAGGGGAGAGCTTAGGCGGCCATCTGCTTCTGTGTTGTGAGCACTCGTAACATGCAGGTTGCCTGACACCACATTTTTTTGTCAATCCCTGTAAGTAATAGATTGCTTTGTGGTCCATCTAAATGACTGGGACAAAGTGTATGTAGAAGAGTCTGATCATACCTACATGGCCTTCTGAGCAGCCGAATTATATGCTGCTCCTTAGTGTTGGGAAGCACAAAGGTTTCTTGTCCTGCCTTACTGCACCATGTCAGATCTGCCAACAGAGTTGCTGACAGGACAGATCTGTCCAAGAGATCTTTTGCTCCTCTAGCACATAAAGGACTTAGGAGACCTTTTGGAAATGCTGGTCCGGGGAAGGAAATGAAGTCTGAATGCTGTAGGCAACCCAATCCTTTCCTTGCTTGCAGTGGTGTTAGGTGTGGCTTCACTGTGGTCAGCAGAGTGTTACCACTACAGAGCCAGTAAGAGTGGAGAGGAGTCCCAAGCACATGCTCCCTGCCTGCTGCTCAGTGGGACATCTGGCAGCCCAGTGAGCTGCTGTCCTTCCTGCTAAGTGTCCTTGGGCTTGACTTAGTTTTCTAGGAAAGGTCCTAAGTAAGATCCTGATTCTGAAGCCCTCCCACCCCCTGACTTGCCTCCCCAGTGTGGAGGAGTCAGTAGTTTATGTAATTGTGCCTTACCCCCAACACTTGAGCTATTGTCCGCCGAAGACAGCTCTTGACTTGTGTCAGGTTAAGGGTTAGCCTTTGCTCTCAGGTTACCTTTACTGTGAACGGCTCTGCGGTGCCTGATTTAATGAGTCCCTGAACGGAAGGAAAAGGCTGATGAATAACTCAACCTGCAACCTGACTTGTAGGGTTTTTTGCCACCATTTACGCTTCTGCTGGTGTAACCCTGGGGTTCCCTTTTGAGTAGGGGAGGTGGTTCTGCTGTTCCTTCATCTCCCCTTCGAAAACAAACCTCATGGTGTGTGATACTGGTGTTCTCACCGTACAGTGAAAATACATCCTCTGATGGCTTTAAATTAAACCAGGATCTATATAAAATAGTAGTGCTCAGCAGAAATTGATAAGAGATCAGTGCCTGTGAACTTGGTACATTCAACCTCCTTGTGTTGGTGTTTGTCTGAACGTGGCTCCCATTGTACTGGTGTGGCTGCCTGGTAGGTAGCAAGGGAGGCATGGCTGAGTTTTCTTTGTAGTTGCTTTCAAATATTTATCTGCAAGAGTACAATGGCAGAGCTGTGCTTCCTCTTGTCGTCAGAATTTCAGAAAAGATTTTAATCCCCTGAACTCCTTCTGCTCACAGAGCCCTGACAAAAGTGGCTTGATCCTGCTAGCACAGGACCGTCTCTCCTTCTCTTCTGTCCTCAGCAGGGATGTACTCAGCCTTCCCAGACTGAAAGCATACCAGGAAAGTATCTGTGTTTTGGAAACTCAGCTGAATTTGCTCTTCTGAGCTATAGGGTACAACCAGTGAGATCTAATAGGGGCTCCTGCTCTTTCTCTTCTTTTTCTTTTCTCTATTCCTTCATTCCCCCTTTTAAGTGATGAGAAAATGAGTGAAGATGGAGGATGTACAATTCTGACTCCAGTGCAAGATGCAGGTGTCCAGCACATCCCAGAACTGAGTACCGATTTCACTCTTGCCAGCATGGCCATTAGTGTCATCATGTCTTAAGACGATATAGACTCAACTGCAGCTTCTGTTCTAAGTGCTTATAGCTTACGAAGGGTCTCAAATGAATCGTTTAAGCCTGGATTAAATCCTTACAAGATGCCGCAAGTCTGCTCTACTGCTCGGTTTTAAGTCAGCACTGAGATGATACCATTTACAATAGGGCTGTCCACAGGGACTGCCTTAACATGCTGCCTGCTCATTACTGTTTAGTGCTTCATATTCCCCCCAGTCTCTTCCTTTGCTGTAGCTCCGACCGAGCATTAAGAGTTTTATTGTGTCTTTGGAAGTAGCCGGCACCGCAGCAGCCGGAGCATCAGTGTGCCTGACCTTTGCGTTAATGATGGTGTTACAGGGATGTGCTAACAAAGATAAGGAGTGATGATATAAGCTCTTACAACATTGTAAAATATAGTTCAGCAATTACTGTGAAACTAGGGGGAGAACCCTCCATCGCACAACCTGCCTCTCAACCTCTGCCCCTTTTGCAAGGTGAGGGCACAGCTGTGATGCCGGTGCACAGAGGACAGGGTGTTCGCCGTGGA
Source organism: Anhinga rufa (assembly GCA_013400875.1). Classification (NCBI taxonomy): domain Eukaryota; kingdom Metazoa; phylum Chordata; class Aves; order Suliformes; family Anhingidae; genus Anhinga; species Anhinga rufa. Next base: position 19,798 of record VZTV01030462.1, read on the forward strand.
GAGAAGCACAGCAATGCGCGTGCTGTGATATGCCGTGCGTGCACCCATGTTTTCTTAGAGCATGTGAGAGGAGAGGCTGCAGCCCCCTTACCTGCCTCTCTGAATGCCAAAACTGGCTGTTTCACAGCTGCTACTCCCCCTTTATTCAATGCATTTCATCCCTGCTCTAGGCAGGAAGGTGGTTTTTCTCCCCTGAGCCCAGACGTGAAGTGAAATTAACCTCTTCTTATCATTTCATAAAAGAAACTCTGCAAAGGAAGGGATCCTTTAGCTGCAGAAGGCCGCTGTGAGCGCTCTACAGGGCAGTCCTTGGGAAGCACAGTCACCAGCCGCTGAGGCTCAAGGATACAAGGAAGTGAGAGGACCTGTGTGTTTGCCTGTCTTTCCAGGCCCAATTATCATATAGATGTGTGTTACATTTACATTGTGGTTTATGGTGGTAAAGTACAGCCTGGTAACTGGAAGGGAAAAAATTCCTCTGTAACAACTGAGAAGTATAACCTTGGACTGCCAACTGCAATCCAGTTTGAGGTACAATACTGGTGTTAAGCTTTGCCCTATTAACTGTTGATAGAATAGCCGGGTTGATAGATACCAAGATGGTATCTAAAGTCATGTTTAAGAAAGTGTGGGTTTGGTTGTTTGTTTTTTTTTTTTTTTTTCCAAATCAGGGCTCTTCATTAGTATGTGCACACATAGCAAGCAGTCTGTCAGGGGAACACCTAACGCTTGCTAGATAAACATGTACATCGCTCTTCTCCACGTGGGAGGAGCAGCCACAGAACTGCATCACGCTGAGTCCTGCTGGGTGCTCGTCCATCTGCAACCTACTTGGTATGCAAAGATACCTTTTATGCAGTGAAAAGGCTTTGGTTCACCCAGGTCGAGATTACTTTATTAGCATTGCAAAAATGCTAAGAGCCTATACAGCTGATAACCTTCTGCTCAGTTTGATCATCTGCTACATATGTGATCCTAGCAGAGATAATTGGCAAAGGTGTGTTTATTGCTTTGCACTTAGCAGATATGGATATGCCTGGCAGTTTCACAAACATGTTCTTGGTTAAAGTCTGTTGCTAAGCAATAGTTTAAGATAAGGGATATATACAAATCCCCAAATGCTCAATTTTTAGGGCTTTAGGTGTTCAGAGAAGAGAGGTATAGCAACATCCTGCTTTTGTACGGAGCATCTAAAAGAAATGTTAATATTTGTTAGCCTGGGAACACCACTAAATTGTAAGGATCTGCAGTATGTTCCCCATCCTGCAGGCAGCTGCAGCGCACAGCGGAACAAGCAGGTTGGATGAGTAACCAGCTGTACTCCGAATCTGAGGTGACAAGGTACAGAGGAAGGGCAGCTCCTTCTTCCTATGCCTTTATTTATGGCAGACTTTTGCACAGGAAGATGACTGGGGGGGAGCCAGAGCCTTTCACTTCTTATCCCTCTTTCTGCTTCTTGCATGCCATCCGTGTAGCCCTTGTAGCTAGAGGTGACCTTGGCAGTACTTCTGTCACCCATGTTGCCTTGTGCCCATCAGCCAGTGAGTCACTTCGCAAGCAAAGGGGAACCCTCCAATGGCAGCTCAGTGCTGCTCACATCTCATGGATCGTGTCACAGACTTGGTCTGATTTAATCTAAAAATGAACCTCCTTCTGCATTCTCCACCTGCCCTGTAACTTTAAGTCACCCAGTTTCCACTCGTGCCCCCTGAGCGGTTTTCTTTGCTTACTGCCTGCCTTCAGCAGACGCAAGCAATGCTGTGAGGGCGGGAGGTGAGCCCCATCCCTGCATCGCAGCAGAGGCCTCATGAACAACCTTCTTGTCTTCTGCTCTCCCTGTTTCTCCAGTGCGTGTGAGGGAAAAGCTAGTAGCTGCAGGAGCTTGGCAGCAGCGGTGGGCTTGAGCTGGACTGACACATAGGGTGCAAATAGAGTCATAAAGTATATGTGGTGGTGTGATGCATATTAAAGCGATTCGGAGGGTAATGTTTCCCTGACTATATTCTTAGTAACAGAGAGAAGTGATCTTCCCACCTTAGCTGTAGGCACATTACAATACCCACTGAAGAGGCTGTCGGAAGCTGGATGCAGTCCTGGCTCCAGAAGACCTTCAAGCCTGGGTTTGCAAGGGCCCATCCCTGCTCCACACGGCCAGCCTGCACCCCGCGACTCTGCGCCGTGCAGAGGCCCCGTGCTGTAAGCCCACGAGTGAGCACATGCTCTCTTCTCTTCTTGGCTCTCTGTGGCATATATAAAAACATGCCCAAGAATTGACTGTGTTCCCTCAGGAATAAGGAAGGACGAGCCTGGCTAAAATGAGAGGAGAAAGTTTTATATCCACGTAGTTACTAACTCTTTATTTGGAAAAACAGAACTGTTTGTCTGGTGCTTCTTGGACCTTTGGCTTAATATTAAAATGACCTTCGCACAAACCTTCTCCAGCTTCTTCCCAGAAGAGAATGCAGAAATTACAGTTTTCTTTCCATCAGTTCTTGCTTCAGAGCAGAGGCTTAAAAACTGGGCTGCAGCTCCCCTCTCTAGTGAGGCCACTGCATTTTAGCTCATGAGATATTAACCCCTTAGTCTGCAGGGTGGGTCACTAAAATGCCATCTGGCAAGAGGTCTAGTGAGCCTTCCTGGAGTATGTCCTAAAGCAGGCAAAGGGTCTTCCTTCTCACCTGCTCTTTCCAGGTCTGAGAGCCCTGAAGCTCTGACCATGGGATCACCTTCTCTCCTCCATCTCTACATGCTAGCACAGGTGTGTGTTGGGGTGGGCAGGACTCAAAAGAAGGAAAAGAAGCTCTTTTCATTTGGTGTATCTACATGGTTCCTCCAAAGCCTGCTGCCAAACACTGGCGACATAATTTTCTGCCTGTGGCCTTGCTTTGCCAACTTCCCTTTCACCGAATCACAGCGTGGTTGACGTTTGAAGGCACCTCTGGAAACCACCTAGTCCAACCCCCTTCTCCAAGCAGGGTCAACCAGAGCAGTTTGTTGATCTGATGGGATTTTAACTATTTCGAAAGGTGTATGCTCCACAACGTCTCTGGGCAACCAATTCCTGTGCTTGACCACCCTCACTGAAAGAAGTTTGGCTTCATGTTTAAATGGAATTTCTCAACATGGCGAGGCATGCACGATCCAGAAGGTTCCTGCAGAGCATTGAGGATAACTTCTTGATGCAAGTGGTGGAGCAGCCAAGGCAAGATGTGCTGCTCGACCTCATACTAACGAACAAGGAAGGGCTGGTTGAGGGCGTGAGAGCTGGGGGTAGCCTTGGCTGCAGTGACCATGAGATGGTGGAGTTCAGGATGCTGTGTGGTTGAAGCAGGGCGACAAGTAGGATTACAACCCTGGACTTCAGGCAGGCTAACTTTGGCCTCTTCAGTGACCTGCTCGGGAGAATCCCATGGGCTGTGGCTCTAGAAGGCAGGGGGGTCCAAGGTTCTGAAGGTTATCAGAAGCAGTCAACATGGATTTACCAAGGGGAGATGATGCTTGACCAACCTGATAGCCTTCTATGATGGGGTGACTGACTGAGTCGATGAGGGGAGAGCAGTGGATGTTGTTTACCTTGACTTCAGCAAGGCATTCGACACTGTCTCCCATAACATCCTCATTGACAAGCTAAGGAAGTGTGGGTTGGATGAGAGGACAGTGAGGTGGATTGAGAGCTGGCTCAACAACAGGATCCAGAGAGTTGTCATCACTGGGGCAGAGTCTGGCTAGAAGCTGGTGACTAGTGGAGTCCCCCAGGGGTCTGTACTGGGTCCAGTCCTGTTCAGCATATTCATCCACAACCTGGATGAAGGGATGGAGTGTAGCCTCAGCAAGTTTGATGATGACACCAAGCTGGGAGGAGTAGCTGATGCACCAGAAGGGTGTGCTGCCATCCAACGGGACCTGGACAGGCTGGAGAGCTGGGCCAAGGAGAACCTCATGAAATTCAACAAAAGCAAGTGCAAGGTCCTGCCCCTGGGGAGGAACAACCCCAGGCACCAGTGCAGGTTGGGGGCTGACCTGCTGGAAAGCGGCTCTGCTGAGAAGGCCCTGGGAGTGCTGGTGGACAGCAACTGACCCTGAGCCAGCACTGTGCCCTTGTGGCCAAGAAGGCCAATGGTATCCTGGGCTGCATTAAAAGGAGTGTGGCCAGCAGGTCGAGGGAGGTCATCCTGCCCCTCTACTCTGCCCTGGTGAGGCCGCATTTGGAGTGCTGTGTCCAGTTCTGGGCCCCCCTGTTCAAGAAGGACAGGGAGCTGCTGGAGCAAGTCCAGAGGAGAGCCACAAGGATGCTCGGGGGACTGGAGCATCTCTCTTATGAGGAAAGGCTGAGAGACCCGGGTTTGCACAGCCTGGAGAAGAGAAGACTGAGGGGGGATCTCATCAATGTTTATAAATATCTGAAGGGTGGGTGTCAGGAGGATGGGACTGGACTCTTTTCAATGGTGCCCGATGACAGGACAAGGGGCAATGGGCACAAGCTGGAACACAGGAGGTTCCACTTAAATATGAGGAAAAACTCCTTTCCTGTGCGGGTGCCAGAGCAGTGGCACAGGCTGCCCAGAGAGGCTGTGGAGTCTCCTTCCCTGGAGACATTCAAACCCCGCCTGGACACGGTGCTGTGCCCCCTGCTCTAGGTGTGCCTGCTCACGCAGTGGGTTGGACAAGATGATCTCTTCAGGTCCCTTCCAACGCCTACCGTTCTGTGATTCTGTGATTCTGTATTTCAGTACCGCCACCAGCATACCCTTGTCTGAGCCAGGCCAGGAGTTCCTGCCTTCAGGTACCTGCTCAGAGAAGGAAGGTGTGCCTTCCTTCCTGTGCTGTTTCTGGAATGCTACATTTCTTCCCATGTCAGCTAGCTACGCTCATCTCTCCCAAGCAGAAGGCAGTGGCAATATCTCCTCTTAGTTTCCAATAGATTTAAAAGTCTGCTTACAAGCGTGTGAAGTCGTATGTGCAAAACCTAATTTGAAACACAAGCTCATCTATTTAGTATGTACTTTACAGTCTCTGGTGATGGTGTTCTGGACCACCTTTACACTTTGCTGCCAATGTGAATGAAGGCATCTTGAGACCGTGCCCTATCTTTTCTGCAAATTACTTCTTAACCTGATAAGAACACAATTATCATATGGCCTCTAAAGCCTGAGAACACAAATGCCTGGGCTGCCGTTAACAAACATGGCGAGAGCTTGCCTGTGTATTATCCTGGGAGGGTTCGATCATGGAAGTTACTTTTGTTACACCCAATTCCACTAAATAGATCTCCAATTTTCCTGTCTCCACATCAAACATTACATGTTAAGAAGCCTAGAATAACAGCTGCTGCCACTCATGTTAACTGAGAGGAGCACAAGACATTGAAGTGTCTAGTTTCTCATCACTTATAGGATGGATAAAAGTATCTGTTGTACTGACTAGTCCATCAAATATGAATGATGCAGATAGAGTGGCTGTTTACACACAGTGATCTATTTTAGTTAAATTGAAAACACACACAGGGGAGCGTTTCAGCTCTGTGGATACAAAACACTGGAAACGTGGGTTTTTTTGTTTCAACTTTTCCGTTTGCTGGTGACAATTAGCTGTCAGGGGTGCCGGTCTGCGGCTGGGAGAGGATGAGCTCTCTCCTTCTAGGCTGAAGATCCAAATATCGTTAGTTATCCAACCAAACCTCATGAAATTGAGGACGAGGTGCTTGCCTCCCTTTATCACTCTAATTTTACCCAAATACTCAACTATTTTGTACAGTGTTAACACAAGCATTTGCAAAGCCGGTCCCTCTGGAGGATGACAGCAATTGTTTTGCTTAATGTTTAATGGCTTCCTCTCCCTCTGGACTCCGTGCCAGTGTATATGATAATGAACAAGCTCTGGAAGAATATTACAGCCTCACTTCATCTATTAGGACACTTTACATAGAAATTTATTTTGCACTACCATGAATTATATAAAACACACAAATTAAAGATACATACGCAATAACTGCTTGCAGAGAGCATTGTCTGCAGCAAACTCATTAGGAGAATGAATTACTCTGTAGAAAATCACTTAACCTTTGTGGATTTCCTGGTACTGTGTTTATTAATGCTCTTGCTTTGTTTTGAAGTAATATCTCTGTGTTATCTGAAAACATGCTCCAGATTTGAAAATTAATGAACAGCGTTAAGGTTTCCTCTGAACGTACTAATTATATAGAAAGCAAAAATCTGCTCTCCCGCATCTGTGTATAAAAGAGGACAGGTGTGTCCCCCTGTGCGAAGACTTTCGAGACCACAACCAAATCATTCAGGGCTAAACTCCTTCGGAGGAGGGCAAGAAAAAAAAGTAAAGGGCTTTGGTTTCCATGGGCAAATGTTGATTACAAGCGGAAAGTTTTGCTGAATAGCCTTTATCAGGATTTGTCCGCAGGGCTCAGTGGCTAACGTTTTGCTGTGGAAAATATTTCTCCAACAGCAAATGGAGATGAGGGAAAACAGCAGGCTAACTTTTTGGCAAAAGGTCTACTTCAGTTAGAAAAACAATGCTCAACATGCACATGTTTCTGTCAGGAAGACTGCTAGCAGGAATACGGCAACTCTAGTAATTTTGCAAGTAGTAAAACCAGGATGCATCAGGAATAGCACGCTTGGTATGGAGTAACCCACGCAGAAATGCACCGCCGCAGGAAGGTATGTGTGTGCAGAGTCCTGCACCAGTATATATTTTCAGCTGCAAAGCATTGCTGAAGCTTTATATAGTACTTTTGCAATAACAAAAGCTAGTGATTAGTCACTGAAAATTTCAAGTGACCTCAGTAAGCCGACTTCCGACTTGTTCTGTGGCAAGACGGTGGCTTGTCTGTTTATTGGGAGAGCTGTGACCGGGGTAACTGAGGAGAAGCTGTTGCAGGTGCATATCAGGGTGATTCACTTGCCGTCATGCTGCTGATTGCACGGACATATGGGACCATGCAATGAAGGCAATGGAAAAATTTGGTTCAAGAGGTTTTAAGTCTGTATTCTTATTTCAGGGATGTACTAATGGAAATGAAAGCAGACAGAGACTCTGATGCGTACTGGAGCAGACTGACGTTCCTTAAATCCGTTGTGTTTGGGATTTTGGGGGTTTGATACCGTTTCTGTGGCACAGAATTGCTTCTACCTTTGCTGGCTGGAAAAATACATGTCATTGTACGCATGCTACATCATGCTTGTATCTTATATAGCTGTAATTATAACCCGGCAGAGTAAGTCAGTAAAGAGCAAAGGTTATTGACTTCCACTGATATGTTCCAGGTGATATTAATACAAATAGAATAAAACTTTGGCCTTGAGGGGAAAACTTCAGCAAAAGGTTATAAGAAACCTATCATAAAAGCCATGTCATCCTGAAATGAATTGACAAGCAATATTAACCTGACTGACACTCCCGCCTCCTTACAGGTCCGAAGCCCTGGCACTGACTGAAAAGGCTGGCATTGGGGGGGTGGGGGGGTTGTCCTGAAGGCAAGTATGCTCTAGCTGGCAGCACATCTGAGTCTTGCAATTACTTACCTGTAGAGTAAGAAGCAGCTGCTTCTGCGCATCAGCATCATCTACTGCTTTACCCTTTACACGTTGTGAATTCAGTATGGAATAGTTGCCGGCAGGGGAAGGAGGGTTGGGTATGGAGGGCGCTGCCAATACTGTCAGTAAAGTAAGTAGAAGACCTGGAAGGGGGCAGGGGGGAGGAATCAAGGTGATGGAGAGAGGAAGATCTGAATTTCTGCAACCTCTGTGCTCTGGTGTTTCACTTCCACCTTAGAAAAGGAAGCAGCTTGTAAGAAACTGCTAATTTAGACAGGCTGTGGTTCAGCAGGTTCTTGGTTTGTTCTGCCTGGAGA
>VZTV01030463.1:1012-18042 GCA_013400875.1 Anhinga rufa
AATACCTGGTGCTATCTTCAGAGTTCTTCCTGATTAATTTGGGGGGAAATAGTTTTCCATAGGTTGGCTCATGTCTCTAGCTAAAGACAGCGTAGCATCATCCAAGAAGAGGACTTGTCCTGCTGAAGGGAAGAAATCCAAATTCATGTCCCCTGAGGTATGAGAGCTCCCATATAGCAAGGCCAGGGACGATCATTAAATGGCTACTCTCTCATCAGACAAGCAGTGTTGCCAGTCAGGGGACTGCTGATGGAATAATATAGCTTCTGACAAAGCTGATGGCCTGCACTTTTTGGAGCACAGTCTATGTATGAGTCACATTTGATACAGAGCAGAAACAGTCATAGGAGTGAAGTGTCCATGTAGTAAGTCTTGCAGTTGCAAAGCCAAATTGAGTTCACTCACTTTCTGGCAGGGACAGGTGAGGTGCAAATTGTGCTCCAGTCTCAGGCAGCCTCAGCAACCTTTTAGGCTGACAAAGGTGCAAGTGAGGCCAAAGGAGCTTTTGGAAGAGTCGGTGCAAGAAAGGAAGCAGCAAGAGGGAGAGGACAAAAGCTGTTTACAAGCAACAGCAAGCACAAGCTGTTGTTCTTCCACCCCTCTGTTGACACAGATGATCAGACTCTGTATCACTGAAGCACTGCTGCAATTTGAGCTAATGCGATAACAGATTCTGTCACATTGTTATCATAAAGAAAAGCTTACTACATGCACTAAGGGCCTGGAGGGATGAAGACACTCAGCACCTCTCAGCTGTGCAGACAAAAGAGAACTTGCTTCCTAGATGTTGCCTAGTTCCTTTCTCCATCTGTCTGGGCTGATTTGTGCTGATATGACTTCAGATGTGTGGTCATATGGCTTCTTTTCTTTGAACCCAATTTTGTCTCTTTCCTCTTTGGTTAATTGGGCTGCTGTATTCTCAGGCTTGCTCCCTGGCCTTTACAGCATGAAGCAGCCCAAGAAAAAGTAAAGTAGTGAGTCCTCAGATACACAGTCAGCTGCATCAGCATTGCTGCCATTCCACCAGCATATGGGACAGAGGAAGAGCCAGGAGTGGGCAGAACTGGGACATAATAACTCCAGGTTGGCAGAAGTCCCCTTGGCAAACATGGCTTTTCACCCATGAGTTAGAACAGCCTTAGGTTTTCTCCAAAAGTCCCAGAGGCCAAAAAAGCCCCTCTCTGACCACTTTTCTCAACAGCTGTGGAACACAGCTGAGGACAGCCAACCTTCAACTTCTAAGAAGAAAAATCCAAAATAGAACAGTCTAAGGTGACCTCTTCCATGAGGGGCATTGCTTGCAGGACTGTGGCACAGGAACTGTATTGGAAGCAGACATCTAAGATGATTTACTTGAGGGTTGGACCTTGACTCCCCAGCCACCAATGACTCTTAAAGCCCCTCATTTATACATCTCAGCATATACATGATTTTTCTCTTGTTGATTTCTTTCTAGGATAGATATGGTGGGAGTCTAGACAGGAAAGATGGGCTGCATGGACTAAGGGATCACGGCCAAGGAAGTGCAGTAGCTATGCAACGGAGACACACAGACCCACTGCACCAGCAGACACCGGTAGGTGATGTACCTGGAAGGTCCCGTCTGCCCAGTGCTGTGGGTCCCTTTGCCCAGGCTGCTTGGCCATTGCTATGTCACCTGCAAAGAGGAATAGTATATTAAGCTTCTCAGGACATGTCTTAGAAGATGTTTCTGAGTCTCAGGACTCCATCCCAGCCACTTGAATCTGCTTCTGGGGCACTCTGAGGGTAGGACTGTGATGATACATGAGCATAGTTCTAGGACTGCTCTCAAGGCCAGTCTTAGTTAACATGCAGACTTAGTAGAAGAGGGAACTTAGCATGAGCTCAACAAAATAGGCATCTGGAATTGTCAGTGAGCCCAAGCTCACCCATGGCTTTGGAATAAACATGGGTCCAGTCCAGTAGAAGACATTTCTGAAAACCTAATGATCTTTCCTAGACAGGTTTCATGTCCAATGATGCAAAGGACTAACAAATACCTTTGCCACCACAGCCAGGCCTTCCTTAGCACAGTAGCTAGATGTACAGTACTCTTTTTAAGTCCTATGGACAGTTACCTCATGATATTGTGCCATGCTACAGTGCTCCTTCTGTCTTGCAATGCACTTGTAGCCACACTGTCTCTTCCACTACTTTTTGCTTCAGTCCTGAGAAGACCTGTCATCATTCAGCTCTACTCTGCACCTGGCACATCCTTTTGGACCTACTATGCCATCAAAGTGGGACTCACCTACCTGTCACTCTTATCTGTCAGAGCCTCACAGCACAGCGGGTGTGGGCATGATCCAGATATGTCTCTGCAGACATCTCAGACTGCTTCCCTACCTGGATCTGTACCTGGCAGTTGACCTTAAGTAACCACCTGCTCTGCAAATTCCCACTATGTGAATGCCTGCATAGAGCATGGTGTCTTTCTCTGCTTCAGCTCGTCATTCCACTGCCAACTCCAAAGTATTTCTCCATCAGCTCCTAGGATTCTCACCTAAAGCACACTCCTTTTCCTTGAGGAAAGGTAAATATTAGCCCATAATAACCAGAGAACCTAGATCCAAGGAAAGAAGGGAAGGGCAGCAGACTTTTCTCAAGTGTGACAGAAAGAGAACAGATTTGGTTAGGAAATCTGGAACAAACTGGGAAACAAGGACATGTCTTCTTTTGGCAAAAGCCCCAAATCTTTATTATAGTCCAGCTCAAAATACAGTGGTTTTTATCTGTCAGAGGCTGTGGCAATGAATAACAACATGCCCTTGCCTGCCACACCCCATCAGTGATCTAGAAGCCAGAAATCCAATTATAGGAAGGTCTATATGTCCAGCCAAATAACTAGGAGCCATGTCTAAGCAGGACTCTGAATGGAAGATTTAGCAAAAATTAATCTGTCTTCAAACAGATTGCTCCATCTGTGACTGCAAAATGTACCTCCCAAATTGTCCATGTCCCGTGGTATGGGTGCCAACAATTTACCAGAAAAGAAGCCCATCCTATGTCCTTTAAAATCTGATTTCCAGTCAAAATGGGAGATTGACTGCAAATTCTCTTACAATTAAGTTCTCCTAAGAAAAAAATCTGACCATAGTGCTCATTAAAGAGCAAACCCAAAATAAACAGATATACCCGAACAGTTCCTAAATCCTTTTGATCTCAGGTGACTGGCCTTGGGGAGAGTCCAAAGAAGATTTAAGACCCTTCCCTATGCCCCAGAAGTGCCTGAAAGAGCAAGTACCATTCTTTACAACGTTCACTAGACTTGCCTATATGCTAGCTCTCCTGATATACCCCTCATAGTCTTCTGCTGGCCAAGGACACCGTTCTATATCCATACCAGCACCAGCTCACCTCCCTAGAGCCATTTGCTTATAGTGTACAGCCCAGCAGAACTCAAGCAGGAGCCTGTCTCTGTGCTCCCATAACTGCCTTCAAACATGGTGACCACAGCTGATCTTACAGGGTGTAGGAGACAGAACCCTGTGAATGCTGTTTCCTAAGGACCTGCTCTCAGTCTGACTTTTCACCTTATGGTGTGAATAACCATGAATATACTGAGGCTGCTGAGAACCCAAGCACCATCCCCTGGGTGTTCCAGTAAATTGGTCCCTCCTTCCTGGCATCTTGGCCACTTCCTGGTTTAATTGCAAGATGGTCTCAATTTCAGCATTGGTTGTCCTCTCTTAGTGAACATAGGTACTGGAGCGTAAGAGGGGTGATAGGAGGGGATGATCTTTAAGAGTTCTGGCTCATTGTTCCCTGCCTGTCTCTATCTCCTTTCCAGCGAACGCTATGGGTCCGTGCCTTGTATGACTTTGATGCTATGGAGCATGACGAGCTGGGCTTCCGCAGTGGAGACATCCTAGAGGTCCTGGACAGCTCCAACCCATCATGGTGGAAAGGACGTCTGCGTGGGGAACTGGGTCTCTTCCCTGCCAACTACGTCACACCGGTGCCCCTGTAAGGGCACAGTATGCCCCAGAGGGCCATAGTGGACCTGCTCTTCTGACATGACAGTGACAGAGAGGGAGTGCAACTTCCCTTGCCCCCAGGACATACGGTGGTTTTGGTTTTGTCTTAATTTATTGGCAATTGATCTTTTGCAACATTGGTATGAAAGGGAACCCTTTGAAGAGGATAGGAATTTTTTCCATATTTTTCACATCTCTGAAGGGGAAGGAGCAAAAATCCTGGACTGTTCATTGACACCTTGATGGATCCTCTCTGCCCTGTCACTTCTTTGGCTAAGTATTGATAAATTCCTGCAATTAGAATTGTTCTGTGGAAATGCACCCCAGACAAGTCAGGCTTCAGTATTCAGGTAGCCCTACCCCTTCCTTTTGGATCTGGTAGCACTCACAGTCTCTTCAGGCTCCATTTCACCTCTCTTTCAGAGGCAGGAGGAACACCCAGGTGAATTAAATGATCATTGGTAATCACATTAATCCTTCAGGTAGGAAAGGAAAGTGAGGGGGTCTTAGGCTGAGGTGCAAGGCAACCTTGATTCTTCTAAATAGATTTCAGCTTACCCCTCTAGTATTTTCTGTGGGTGTGGACTGTATGGATATACCAGAAGAAGGGGGAGAATCCTGTAAGCTTTTGTACAAACAAACCAGTGGTGAAGGTATGGGAGGGTGAGAAGCTACTTTCTTTGCATCTTCTGATAGTGCTGCTCTTCTTTCTGCACCCCATAACAACAACTTGTCCGATTTTCAAGCTGTTCTCTGAGGTACCTACACTTCTGTTAGACATCCTGATTAGAGCAGGCCCTTCAACTAAATTAATATCCACTGGATTGGATAACAATGAATATCCCTCACTGGTTCCCTTTGTAAAACTGAATTGGGGAGGGGCTGGAGAGAAGAGGTTTTTCTGGTTTGGTGGCAGACGTTCTTTCCCTGAGAACATGGCGCGTTCAGGATCACTGTGTACACAACTCTGACTTGCTAGTGGAATGCCTCATCCAACAGGTTAAGCTGTTACTTTACAGTATGCAGAGAATAAAGTTGTGGCCGTCAAATAGTTTGTTCTCTATTCCAGTTTCTTTTGGATGAAATAAGATAAATAAATAGGTTTTCAAATCATTGCTGAATGAATGCCCAGATATGATACAAATATACTGCAAATGCACATTAAAAATGCTCCAAACCCTGTGAAGGAGACACTGCTGCATAACCACTGCTCAGGCAAGTTGATATTAAACAAGATGCCTGAATTTTTCACAACATGTGGGACCTTGGCAGTCAGCAAGGAAGTGATGATTTATCATTCTTCGGAAAGAAAAGGCAAGTGAAAAATGCTAAAAACAAATCAGATCCAGCAAGAAAAAATGTTCTTATCTTTTGTTAGTCCCAGTGGGAGAAAAATAATCCAGGAAATAGGTTCTTGGTAAAGTCCAATTCAATGTAGCTGACCTAAATAAAGCTGCCAGCTAGACAGAGTATCAGCAGAAAGAACCCATTGTCAAATTTTTGAGGGAACTCCACCAAAAGCAGATTAGTAATGGGTGAAGTAAAATGAGAATAATTAACAAGGCATAATGGAAGACTTTGAAAGCATGTTAAGAGCTTATCTCCATTGGCTACCAGGGTGGTTCAAGAAATTGAGACATACCATATGACTTCCTGGGCTGGACTTGGCCCTGTTCTCTTGCAGGAGCTCTGTTCTGGGCCTTAAGCATCTCCTTTTGAAATGAAGCCATGAGGCTTCTTTTGGAACAAGCTACCTTATTATGGGGTTGGTGCGAGAGGTGTAACCTCAGTGACTCCACAGTTTGAAGAGTGTTTTGTTGTGATTCGCTATTTTTTAACTTTTTTTACTAAGGTAATATCAAATTTGGAAGAGAGAAGGTTAATATTCAGTGAGAGAGAGAGGATTAAGACCTGGGGAAGATGGAAGCAAAGAAACCAGAGACCAGCAAAGGCAGAGGAGGGACATGAATGATAAATCTTTCCTATTCAGGTGTGCCTGAAACAGAAGAAATGGTATGTTCACCCTTATTCCCACTATGTCAAATCATCTTTCAATTAATTCTTTTTTTTTATTAGTTACTTTTAAAATTAGAAGCAATGTCTCCCTTTCCTCAGCACTCTAAAGACCCTCTTGGTAGTGAAGATGTAGTTGTAATTAATTGAAGATAATGCACTTAGCAGTTTGATAGCTCTTCACACATTTGAAACCCCTTTACAGAGATTAACTAATTAAGTAAGTCTAAGCAGTACATTGTAAGTTCCCCCATGTTAACTCATCATTTGTTTGAGGAAGAGGTAAATTTTCACATGATTTTTTTTAATTGATGTTTAAGGAATTAATACTTAAGGTAATTAGCATTAAAGGACTGCATGCTAATTATGGACAACATACCAGAACCACAGTAAAATCACAATTTCCCATTATGACCAGCCCCTAATGACACAGAATTACTAGGAGGCAAATGTATCATGGTGTCTGTGATAACTATACTAGTGCCATGTTCTGCAATGCTTTGTGCAGCTGGCCAAGCTTTGGTCTGCAAGACCCAGTCTCACCTCTGCTTTTGTCCTTGCCTGCTCCCCAGAGTAGAGGCAGGGCTACCTGCACTTACTGTACGTGCCAGCAGCTCGGAGGCACAGGCATCAGACTGAATTTTTTTACCCTCCCACAGTAAAAGTTGTTTTTCTCCCAGCAAAACAATAGCGCAGAGAAGAACCATGGCCTTTCCCAAGTCAATGGACTCTCTGGACACAAGGAGAGGTGTCAGCAAAGCGGGGAGTCTTGCTGGGGTAGAAGGTGCTGTAGCCACAGGATGGAGGTGCTTTCCATGCCCCATGCCATTTTCTGATGTAGTCTGCCCATGAAATGATATCTCCCATAGACCAGGTCACTTAATAAAGAAAAAGAGAGAGAGAGAGAGATACTCCTCTCCTCCACCCATATATCCTGCCAACCTTCCTGCTCCTTATTCAAACAGGTTTTAATTGTAACACAATTCTTGCTAATATTGTGGTCCTTCACTTAGACCTGTGCTGTGAAAACCTCAGATTCTATTGCCCATGCAAGAGGCACATGTTAGCGATGTAGGACAGGAGCCTTAAGATGACAGTGTGATGCACTGAGTTTACCTGACATTTGTCAATGTTTTGATAAGAACTAACCCTCCAGAACACATCCTGAGGGAGGGAGACCACTGTGAAACCAATACAGGAAGAAATAAAAAGAAACCCAGAGAAGTATTTTGTTTGGTATTTTTCTTAAGCAAGAAAGACAGTTCATGAGAAAAGAGATTGTAAACAGAGATAAAAGTAGGAAAAGTATGTGGGAAGGCAAACATTATTATAATAAATGAAACAGAGGAAGATGGACTTGCACATGGAAAACATAAGTTTGATGAGTACAGTTGAGCTGTCCTTTCTCCTGTCTGAATGAACTTTTCACCTACATTCTGCTGCAGATTTGTATTTTGTTTATAAATGTCTCTGTGATTAATAAGGCTGGGTGAAAAACAGTAAATGGAAATCTCCTTTCATGCGAAAGCTGCTCAGGTGGTTTTCTGTGCCATAAAATAGAGATGTCTGTCCTGGTGTACATGCTTACTATAATGGCTGTGCTCACTGAACGTGCTGCAGAAACAATGGAAACATGGCTGGCTCCCACCTGACTGCCAGCAGCGTAGGCGCACCAGGGAGATGATCCTCAGCGCTGCCACAAAGTCAGCACCTGGTGAGGCTGCTAGGCCAGCCCCCCTGAACCAGGGATACAAGTTCCTGGATTGTTGTTGGTGATGTTTTAAATTGAAAGTAGTTCTCAATTTCAGTGGGCTGTGCAGGAAATTTGGAGCTTTTCACAACAGACACCTGTTCATCATCTTTTCTATTCAGCAGCACCTCTCATCCTTTCTCCCCAGTGGGATCCTGATGCTGCAGGCTCTTGGAAGGCCATTTTGCCTTCAGCCCTTGTGGAGAGCAACCAAGGATGGCAGAAGCAAAAGATCCAGCAGCCAGGATCATGTGGTCAGGAGAAATCAGCCTTGAACAGCAATGTGGTATCAGCTGGGACATTTTGTACTGCAGGAGTAATGCCCCAGCATCTGTAGTCCAGCAGTGAGGTGGGGGGTAAGCCCTGCACTGAGTGGAAAGTGGCAGGTCTTTAATTATATCAATGTCACGTCATAGGGACAACAAGGATGTCTGGTGAGACAGAGATGTGGCCATCTGGGCTAGGACTGTCCTCAAACTCTTGCTCCACTTCCACGGCTCTCTGCCAAGGAGCCTGAGTTGCACCAGACGAGGTGTGAGGAGTATTTGGCAATGTTGTTCACTCCGAAGCTGCCCGTCCCTGCCCAATGCATCCAAGAAGCCTCCCCACACCTCCCTGCAGTTACAGCCCATCGCTTCGCGGTCCCTGGATGCACCAGAAAGCCCATTGCCCAGCTTTTGCCTCTGTGCTGATATAAGGAAGTCCTCTGCAGACATCTCCTTTCAAATACTTGTTCAAAGCAATTGGCTTAGCTGCTTTTAAATGAAACCCTACAGAGATCAGTTGAAACCATTAGTGTTCCCTAGATGATCCAGGCTGTAACATTTACTGGTTAAAAAATACACATTGAATAAAAAGCTCCTGACACCCAGCCACTACTTGCTGCTGAAAGCTTTGTGTTTCAGTGGGGAAGTGTATGATAAAGCCTTTAATGGCACTGAGGAAGAGGGCAGAGCATTGCCAATTTCTCCAGTTTTTAGAGGCAGCATTCATGTGACAGAATTCAGGAGCTTTAATTTGCATCAAATGCAAAGGAAGTTTCTTACATAAGCAGAACTGACAGCAGAAAGCAGACGAGGACTTATCTGCAAGCTACAGGACAGCAGGGGAACAGGCAAGTGAGTAGGAAAAGTTTGCTGACCTTTGTGCAGAGGGAAAATTCAAAGCACATTGTCTGATGTCATTGTGCAAGTGAGAGCCGCTTGGCGGACATCCAGCCTGCTAACATGAAAATGCAAAATTTCACAAATGGCAGGCATGCAGGGATCCTTGTAGACATGCAGAAATAAAATTAGCTCCAGCAACAAAAGGAGGAAGAAGAAACAAATAAATTAAAAGATCTCTAGATATCTTGCGGCTTTTCCCCGCTAGTCCAAGCAGGCTCATTTCCACCAGCCCTTATGAAAGATATAGTCATGGCAAGTTTGTTTGTCACAAATAAAAGTGAGAGCAAATCTGTGAAAAAAAAATGCAGTTTAGGACATGGGCACTTAAAGCTGTAAAATAGTAAGTGTCCTGGTATTGTGACTGAAGTCCAATTCCCTGTTTAAGAGGCACATCTGGGAAACAGAATCACAGAATGGTGGGGGTTGGAAGGGACCTCTGGAGATCACCTCGACCAACCCCCATGCGTGAGCAGGCACACCTAGAGCAGGGGCACAGGACCGCGTCCAGGCAGGTTTTGAAGTCTCCAGGGAAGGCAACTCCACAGCCTCTCTGGGCAGCCTGTGCCACTGCTCTGGCACCTGCACAGGAAAGTTTTTTCTCATATTTAAGTGGAACTTCCTGTGTTCCAACTTGTGCCCGTTGTCCCTTGTCCTGTCGTCAGTCATATCCAGCCACAGATAAAGAAAAAAAAGAGGCACCTTCTCTACTGATCTAGAGGTCATTTGCATTGTATCATTTATGTCTGTGCTGTATTGAATGTGTCTGACTCAGACTGTCGCTTCCTTGTGGTACTGGCCAGTCCCTCTCCCTTGTCAAGTTCCAAGAATGGTGCTTCTGCAGCGCCAACAGATAATAACAAACAGCAGGAACCAGTCCACAGTGACACTTCTCGTGACTGACCCTTTTCTGCCAGGTGCAGCACACCAACAGTTTGGTTGCAAAATGCTGAATTAGAAGCAGACTGCATCTGCCTTTTTTTTTTTTTGGCCTCATCAAAATCTATGGGGAAAAAAAATCATCTGCAAGTTTGCTACCAGCACCAACAGGAAGGGGAACTGCCCTTTGCTCTGCCCCTTCTACAGTCATTTTCTTCAGAGTTGATGCATGTGTACCACCAACAGCTCATTCTGAACCAGCAGCTTTTTACACTCACTTGGCAGAGGTGTGAATAAGAGGGACGTGTGGCAGCAGAGAATTAGCTCTCCATAGCTACATATCTCTATATCTGAGCTTGCCATTGTGGTGGCAGCTATTTGCCTGTTATCGGATGAAGATGGTCTGTTAATAACAATGGTCGTGATTTCGTCAGAGCAGGTGAGTCAATCTAACAGCTCACTGCCACCCTGCAGAAAAGGATCCCTGTATTTTTTGGTGGGTTAAGGAGTTGAGTCAGCTCACTGAGGGCAGCGTAAGAGGCCCAGAGCCAGCGCAGGGTGAGCAGTGGGAATGCACAGCCAGGAGGGGAAAGAGGAAGACAGAACCTCCCAGTCCTGGCAGCAGGAGCTATTAGATCACCTCAGCCTGGGCTGCAGACTCAGCAAAATGAAAACTTACTTGACTTTGAGGTTGCCCTAATGCCTTTACATGAGTAGGGAATCCTTTCTTTAAAGGTTGTTTGGGAGATCTGGGTGGGGGCAGGAAAGGGGAAAGAACTCGGATCTGCTACAAATAGTGCGCCCTACGTCTCCTCTGCGGAGGCTCACGGAAAGTCCTTTCAATTAAACAGTAAAGCTGTAAGGGTTTGTTATTTTTTGGACTGCAAATTAAAGCAGGAAAAAACTAATTCCTAATATGGTCACAATAGTAAAACTATCAGTCACTCAAGCTGTTATCAAGATTACCTCTGAGGGGAATGGACCATGCACAACAGTTTTCAGAAGAACAAAACTAACAGCGAGAGGTACCTTGCTGGCCTGTGAAACTGCTAAATTAGTGCCACTTGTTGCTGATGCTTCTCTTTCTGGGTGGGGTGCAGCTATCAGTCGTGTTTATCAGGTTGGAGAGCACACCAGTGCTTACAAGCTTAAATCTTCAGCATCAGCTGACCAAAATGATAGCTGCATATTCTCATTTAAAATGTGCATGACTTGAAGAGCACAGACATTTCACAACCACTTACGCAGCAGAATGCACTCTGGAATACCAGTCGTAAACATCTTGAATTTAGGACTCCAAAAATAAGAGGTAAGGCTTCAAGACACTCAAATGGGTGGTCTGCACTGATTTTAGCAAATTCTGACTAAAAATAAAACATGCATATGTAAAAGAGAAGGTTTATAACCACTTGAACAGCATAGCAAGCTTACTGTGGTTCTCTACCACAAGTCTCCAGCTCAAGCCTGGAAAGAGGGCTAGATACAAGATTTATGGGGTGAAATACTCTGGCTTTGGTTATGGGAAGCTGGAGAACACGGTCACTGCTGTCCCTCAGTCTTCTGAAGCCTTTGGCTCTGTTGGCGTGTTGAAGGCCAACCACTATGATGAGAGATACCATTACTAACAAAAGACTGGTGGTGGTGTCTATTGTCCTTACAATAAACATTTAAATATGAAGCCTATTTTTCTGAAGTGCTGGCTTCCCCAGGTCTAGAGAAATCTGCCTCTGAAGAGCAGGCTGTTAGCCCAAGTGTGTGTTTGTGGCACACACACGTTTGAGTGTGACTCTGGGAGGAGGGGGAACACCTGAGAAGGTATCTGAGCAGGCAAGTGGGACTGGACTTTGTCTGAGTAAGTCACTGTTGTATGTTTTAAGTTCATTTAAAATCATTCTGATTTTTACCAGTTGAGGTTGTGCCTCGTTATTCCAGAAGAGATCATAATTTAATTTGATAAGATCTTTATGTAGGGAGCCAAAGGGTGTGGGTAGTGATTTACTCCTCTTTGAAATTATAATTATCATCTTTCATCTATTTAAAGAATCTTTATACTTACCTGTGTAAGACAGTCTAATATGGTCAAAGCCTCGTGGTTTTCTTTTCTCATGACTCAGACAAAGCTGACCACAGCTCCGAAGCTCTACTCAAGGTACTTCATATTATGCTTTATTGTTTCTACCTTGCTTATTTCTGCAGCCTCCAGCTCACTGAAAAAGCTGCTGCAAAAGGGGTTGGGGTTTTTTTCCCCACCCATGTCTGTACAGGGAAAATGTGTCACTTAGGAAAAACAGCTGGTTAACTTAGAGCTAGTTCAGCTCAGTAAATAAGTCAAGCTGGTGACTGTGGCATGACTGTTTCACAGTAAGTGGTCAAGCCAAGCATCCTGCATGGATGCACACAGTCCACTCAGCAGAAACAGAGGACACTGTGTTTGGCAGAGGCCTGTCTGGTGTAGAATAACAGACCTCACAGGGTAGTCAGTGAAGAACGACCATGTTGTAAATGTGCATAAATGACTATCCCATGTAAAGAAGAGCTAACATTTTGAGGAATCCAGTGCCCAGGGAGGCTGAAGGCTAGCATATACAAGACACGTGTTGCGTTCATAGAGCATTAACCAAGTCTAACTAACCCATTTTTAATGCAGCTGTCTTGTCTTCATGCAAAATTCAAATTTATGTTGAGCATCCTGTTACTTAGAGCGTGGGTGCAAAACTCTAATAGGATGTGTACTGCTAGTGTAGACAAGGCTTGGCTGGCTCAGCACTGCAATCACATCAAGCTCCTATTTGCATCCCGCCACTGTCTCCCTTTGCACTCCCATATTAGCTGGAAGCTCTTGAC
This sequence comes from Anhinga rufa, assembly GCA_013400875.1. Taxonomy (NCBI): domain Eukaryota; kingdom Metazoa; phylum Chordata; class Aves; order Suliformes; family Anhingidae; genus Anhinga; species Anhinga rufa. Next base: position 13,660 of record VZTV01030463.1, read on the forward strand.
TTCATCATCACAGCATCTAATTCCTTCGTCCTGCATCCCCAGCACAAATACTTCATTATGATCCTGGAATTCATTCTGCAGCATTCCTAAACTTCATCATCCCCACCACTTTCTCAAGATTGTGTAGATATGCTTTCCATTACATTTATTACACTTATCATGGACATTAGCTCTTTCTCTTTCTTTTTTCTTTTCTTTTTTTTTTTTGCTAGGTGTGCATTAGTATTTATCCTTATTATTTCCAAGTTGCCATAAGCACTTGGGAATGTTAAATCCAGACCAAGGCCCCATAGTGCTGGCACTGTGGCCATGCCCCAGAGCTCTTGCAGCTTCCAGCTAGTGGTAAAAGGTACATACAGGCAAGTAGACAGGAGTAGCACGAGGAAGCAATGAGGCAGGATAGATCACTGTGATGGCCAAAGCGGCAGACATTTTTGACTCATCTGAACATCTCAATGAATGTTATATGAGCAATGTATTTCCCTGCCTACTTGAAATCCCTTTTAAGAATTGTTCATGCTACAGAACTTACAGCAGCACCGCTATGCAAGCATTCCCTGATGCTTCTCCCCTCCCACCGTGCAGCTTTGCTCCCAATGAAGCAGTGTGGTTTCCCCATGTCCAGTGAATGGGGCAGGGGGGAGCTGGACCCCTCTAGACATGCAAAGACATGGGCAGCCAGTCCATGTGCTGTGAGTCTGGCATGGCCTTGCCAGCACAGGTGCTCTGCTGGTGCTCTGACCCTTTACCCCCTGGGTAGGGAGCAACAAGGAAAGGAGAGTCCTTAAAGCAAAGACCACTCATCTACGTAGGACTGCAGTTTTTACCTGGAACAATCATTTTGCCTCACCTTGTCAACTTGTAGCTTGTAAGACAGGGCTGGCCTTCCCTCCCTGTAAGAGCAGCACATAGACACTCAGGTCATGAGCTAGTCTGGAAGTCTGGGTCTCTCCTGTGGTATGAAGGATTGGTTGTAATTACTAAGGGATGAAGCTGAGAGGACCCCTGTGATGCGGGAAACCAGAGTCAGCAGGTTTGGCAGAACTCTGTGAAGTTTCAGCCTTGGCATCAACGTCTGTGTTTTAGGAAGCTGCAGCCTGTGCTGGCTCAGTGGCAGAACTCAGACAGCAATTAGAAATAAAAAAGTAACATATGCCAACTAGGGGAAAGAAAAAAAAGAGACCGCAATTGTTCTAAAGCAGAAATTATGAAATGCAGAAAACTGACATGGAAAACTAAATACATGGACACAATCCTGGCTGGAAAAGCTAAAAACAGTAAAGGATTTTAAGAAAATCTGGAATAGGAAAAACTAGCAATGATACAGACTTAACAGCATTTTTATGGATACAGAGAAGACATGGGGCCTTGTGTCAGTTTTTATGGAATGAGCAATGTATATTCAACTTTGGCAAACTCCATTATATAGTTTTGTCCCCAGTCCCACCCACAACACACGGGGTGAAAGGAAGACAATATTGAAATAATTTGCCTGGATGTATCTATGCTGAGAGAGGATGTGACTGGTTCAGAAAATAAGACAGGAGGACTAACAAAGGGGGAAGAGGATAATTTTCATTGAACCATGACTCCCAAGTCCATGAGAGCCTCAGTGTCAGGCTGAATGGAGAGCAATGAAATGGGGAGTCACAAAGGCCCAAATCCTTACAGAGGTCTTTATTTTCATGTCTGGTTTCTTTATATTAATGGCATCTAATGCCCATTAGTTGTAGTAAAGCTCCCTTGCATAAGTGGGAATTCAGTGTCTAACTACACTTGAGGATCTGACCCTCCAAAACAGACCCTGCCAGACCCTGCAGAGTCCCTGGAGCCTCTGCTGTGCCAGGGCTGCTGCAGGAGAGTACTGCGTGGGATGGGAGCAGAGCATCCTTTCCTCGCTGTGGAGTGGTGTTGCTGCACACAGGATACTCTGGCACAAGCTGCTGAAATTCTGGATCAAAGTTAATTACTTGCGTCTTCGTTTTCGTTCTCTGGCTTTCCCACTAATGTTTCTTCCATATTTCTATGGTTTCATGTGTGTAGCTGCCTGCGGTCCAGAAGGTCTATTATCTTCCCATCCTGACATCTTGATAGGCAGTAGAGTGAGTCGAATAGAGCACTAAGAGGTAATTAGCATTCAAATAGGTCAGGAGCTCACTTGGGGGTTGTGCATGACTGGGTTTTCCTAACTTTTTGTCAGAAACAAGTGTTGATAGAGAGAGGGCGGTCACCAGTAGTGAAACTGCAAATATGAAATCAAACCTCGGTGGTGCTTCAGAAAAAGTACATGAGGACAAGGAGGACATCACCTTGCACATTTGCTCAACTCTAGAAAAGGGAGGTCATGAAATGCTGCCCAGAAACTACAGAGCATGCTGCAGTGAGCTCGTGTTTGCTTCCTGCACCTCTCCTGCTGTCCAGGCCAATCTCCTGTTCCGAGAAGTTTCCTTTTTGGTGGATGTAATGTGTCGAGCACCCCTCTCCCATCCTACAGCAAGCTTGCCTGTCCCGTATTTTTGGTGCACGCTAATATGTATGTAGGCTGCTGTGTGTATGTGTGCATTTGTAGAAGATATAGGTAGTACCTGTTTAGATTTGTGGGTATGTGTGCTTCTTAGGAGTTTCATAATTTCTGCTGGAGTCTCCTCATGTGTAAAATGGAGATAATAACACGTAATTACCTACCTTGCAGGGCTGTTGTAAGGACAAATTAACCAATGCTTGTGTGGGTGTTTGCAGATGAAAAGCAAGATATTAAGACTAAATATAATGATTGAATGTTACAGAAGAAAGTTTGTATTTATTATGGTGATTGAATACGAGATGAGAGCGTTTTGTGGGTGTTTATTTCTTGTGCAGTACCAAGTATTTGTGGAAGGTGGGAAACTGGGGGAGCTGAGTCTGGGGGAGGTGTCAAAGAGATGGTTAAAGTTAATCTTTAACCTTATAGCCTACTGACTTCTCCTCTTAACTAAAGTTGATGCTGAACAAGGGACAAGAGAACAGAAGAATGAAAACCGGGCCAAGCTACAGAGGAAAATGAAAATAAAATACAATTGAAGATCATGATATCAGAGAACAGAAATGTAAAAACTGAGTGGGAAAATAAAAGCTAGGGAAAATGAGGACAGAGAAGAGAAAAGAAACCTCAGGGCTTCATGGTGTTAAATTATCTCAGTACAGAGAATTACAAGAAAGTAAACACCAATTTAAAAGAGGCATCAGAAACAATTGATGGAAAGCATGTGCAGGGAAAGAAGAAGAGTGGAATGGGAAGTAAGCAAGAGATGTTCATTATTTTTTGGTTTTGTTTCATTAAGTGTAATGGCATCATTCTTTTATTTCCTATGTGTTGTTGAGAGGCACTTCTTTGCAAACCTTAAAGATGTTGTTAAGTATTTTAGACACTTTTTCCATGTGTTCCATAGGCAGGCTGGTGAGAGTTAAGGTGTGGATGCTTTTGTCAGCCTGAGAATGGCCCTGTCTGGTTTCATTTAGCTTTCACGCTGTCTCTGGAGAATTAATGCAACAAATTCATTTTCATCAACTCTAGTGAAGCTGTACCAGGAGTGAATCAGACCCATTCTCTTAGCTAAATGCAATTGTTGCCCTGTGAAACCCTGATCCGAACTCTATTTCAGGTTAAACCTGAAATGTTTTGTGATTAAACACAAAAAATAAACCCAAAGATTAATTGTTATGACCTCTCATTGAGTACAGTATGTGGGTGTGCAAGCTGCCCCAAGGATTGGCAAGGGGAGGTGGACTATGAGGAGTAAGTAAATAACCACTGCACTCCAGAGTTCAGGGAGCAGACTATCTTTCTTTGCAAATTGTCCTGGGTTGGAATGAAAATCATCGGCCAACATCCCTGCAGGGTCCTGTGGCCTGTTTGCCTTTGCTCCCTCTTTTTCATCCTTTCTCATCCCCACCCTCCCTTCTTAAACACCTCTCCAGATCCAGGATGGCTCCAGTTCTTCACCTGGTCCTTGTTTCACATCTCTTACTTGCACCCCAAAACTTATTTTGGGCTGAGTCACTCTCACCTCAACTCATTGACCTAAATTAATCCNNNTTAATCCTTTGTGTAATTCAACTGACTAAAATTGACGTAAATGGAGTTACATCAGAGCTGAAATTAGCCCAGTCTGACTAAAATAGCACCTGCCTTTTCTATCAAACCACTGCTTGTCTCTTCCCCACCTCCACCCACATATCATGATTTTAACATTTCTTTGTCTTTGTTGCTCTTTCTCTTATCCTGCTGCCATGAGCAAGCTGTGTTCTCGGTGGCCAGTGTTGCCCTTTCCTCTCTGGCTTCCTGTTCTCCTTCATCCCCACAGCAGAGGCTGTCAGTCCCTGTTAACAGATGAGCCTTGCCTG
>VZTV01030464.1:1946-13581 GCA_013400875.1 Anhinga rufa
GTGGCTTTTTGGATAGGTGGGTGGGAAACACATTGAAACACATTTTAAGGGACTAGCCCGATCTTATGATATAGGTTAACCCATAATCTCCATTAAAGTTAATATAAAAAAACCCCATGGCTTTTAAACTAGATAAAACCCTTTTCCTGTTTGTACCCAGACAATTCTTTCCCAACGCCTTTGTGGCACGCGATGCTATACTATCCTCTCTTGGAGTGGCTGCTTTCTTGCTAGCAGCCAAGTGGCAGAAAAAGCAGCTGTGCCTGTTTTCTACTTATGGGAGGCGGAGGGATTTTCCATGGCTGGAACAACCCCCTCTACTCTGAATTCATCTAGAGGCATTTTCCCATTAAAATGTACTTTTTTTGCTAACAGAAATTCAGTCTAAACACGTTGCTTACTTTTCTTATTCTTACAGAGGCCCTTTCTAAAATATGTGTTTTGCAAAATCGTAAGTTGTCGGTTTTCAAGAGGAGTCAAACTAACCTCATCTCAAGTACGTTTGGAATTAATTAATAAAAGATAATCTGTTCTGGGTGCTTTTTCTCTCTCACTGCTGCAAGAAATTTTCCTACAAGATCTTCAAACGTATGAATGTATAAAGGTCCATAAAGATGAAATTTCATGGCAAGCATGACAAGAGAATATTATCCTTTTTGTCACATATTCGCGCATAAGTCAACAGAATTAGATTACTGTAAATAAGAGATGGGTATTTCAAATTTTAAAAGTCAAATCTATAAATCAGAATTTATTAAACAGCAATTTCGTGTCCATACTCTGTTTTCTGTGGAGCAACACCAAAAGGACACCATTAGGAAAAGAGAAAAATGTACCTTTCTTTCTAGCTGTGTCATCTGGATCAAGATTCCTGGTTACTGTGACAACCTTAAGAACTAGGTGATTGCCCCCTTGTCGAATCATGTTCACCACCTGCCTGTGGCCAACTTTCACTACATTCTCGTTATTAACCTGCAAAGAAAGAATATAGTCTTTTAGATCAAAATACAGAAAAATTTGTTATTTCAGTTTTAAAAACAGAAGAAGGAAAGAACAGGAAGAGAGGGAATTTCAAATTGCTGTCTTTTAATAAAAATACACACTTAAGAAACAGCATATAGCTGACATGATAACAGGAAAACAAAGCTAGGTCATCATGAAATATGCAACTAATTTCCTTATAATTACCAATTTATAAAAAGAAGTTAATGAGTTCAACCAAATCTTTCCCTTTACATATTTTGTTTCCAACAATTAGCGTGCTACAACTCTGCATTTCAAACACTAAAAATATGTTCTTCAATCGTAGTCATTTTTCAGGACTGCTTTATTCACAAACGTTTATATGCATTTTATGCTCTCTAACATAACCAATGAGATACTAAGAAGCTTTTCTTTTCAGATCACCCAGGAACAAAGATTTTCACTCCTGAAGTAAATTCTCATGCTCAAGAGACATTTTTATTACGTGCACTCTCCTCATTTCCCAGCATCTGATCTGATGTCCTGGAAGCAAAGGCAACAGGGTCATAGCAGTTCAGAGAGTCTTCATAGCAAAAGAGGAGTTAACTCTAGGAAGCCCTGACCAGCTGTTATGGTCATGCCAATTAAACTTTAAATTGCACTGCAACATTAAACTTTAAAATGTAAACTGTCTGGGTAATTCCTAGTGCTGCATCATCAATTTGCTGTATACGTCTTTCCATAATATTAATTAATAGACATAGAAGAAAGCATAGGCATAAAAACTGTAAATATGCATGGATAAAAGTGATTTATTTATTAATTCAATCTATAAGAAGTCACTGAGTTATCTGAAATCTCAGTGGTAGCAGCATATAAGGCTGAAGTGCTGCATGTGCTATTTGAACATAAAAGATATTGAGGAATGGAATCAGTGAAGAAGAGATGCTGCCAGAATACAAGCTGGGAATTTGATCTCTATCCAAAATTCAACTGACTCAGTTATATTTCACTGAAATCACTCAGTGCCTTCCAAAATGAACAGTCATTTTCAAAGTAAGTGTTTTTAGCTTCCTCTATTTATTCTGACAGGCCAGGCATCTCACACTCTAAAGAATTTACAGTGTAGAGCAAAATCTCTCATTAAATATTATTGCCATTTAGCAGAACCACAAGCACAAGCAGACCCATTCCAACTCGAAATCGGTTTTCCATCCACTGTATCAAAGGAAACTCTTGCCTTTTTTCAGGCTTTAGCTGAGACAAAATGTATTATGGTGAAATAACATCTTGTTAAACCATATTTTTAATACAATGATGCAGTCAGGAGTCTCAAAGTACGGTCCATGTGCTATGTCTATAAGCTTGAGATGCGTTCGTGAGACACGTGTTTAGTTTCGTACACAGTGCCGTAGGTGTAACATATGCTGAACATCCAGAGCTATTGAACAGGTAAATATGAAGTTCTCTCATTCTGTAGGTGGAGGATATAAAAGAATATAAATTTGAATAGGACTGTTGCTGTTTTGGTTTATTTTACACCTTCTTAGCATCTGGTATTTAATTCCAAGATATGGTATTTATTTAGCTGGACCAATGGCATCTAAATTGAAACTGTCTAAAACATTTTAGCAGAGTTATCCATTTGCTTTCAAATTCCTTCCAGTATTAAAACCTCAACCAGGTAATTCTTCTCCACAGTGAAAAAGTTAATGTAATTAAGAATTACAGAATTCATCTACTCTATCTTTACTAGAATTACATTTTAAGGTTGAAAGCCAGTATGGATTAGAATATATCCCCTAATGCTGTCAAAAACTAGAGACCTCCAAATAAATCAAAAGTTAATATTAATCAAACACATGTACACTTCACTAGTGTAAAGTGATAAATGTGCAAAATGATAAACAGCTTATGGAGCATACCATCTGTTCGCATCGTTATGTGCAATGATATTTAACATTTAGAGCAAGAGCAAATATACACGACACATTTTTTAAAGCTGTCTCAGAAACAGAACCTGTAAATGACTGTTTATAGCAGCTTTGTTTAAAAGGCACAGTTACAAAAGCTGGTACCAGAAAGATTTATATTGCAGAAATAAAAATATTGATGGGAGATCTGAAAATTATTTAACCTAAAGAGATTACAGAAATACTTGATAACAAAAGAATCATGAAATCAGCAGAGCAGGACCTCATCGTCACTCTCTTTACCTCCTCAGCAGGTAAAACTGTAGCACGACTACAACGCAATAACATCGGAAATGTCGATAGCTTCTAAGGAACTACGACTTCAGCGACACGTTCTCTATTTCTTTTAACCTTTTTCAATATTTTACACGTAAGCCAAATGACTGTAGAAACGGTCAGTAAATAGTAAGACACCAGAGTTCTAGAGGGTTTGTTTGATAGTTTTAGTCTGATATTATTCAGCAAAACTTTTTCAGGTGTGAATAATCTGATGAGACTGTCTCTCTGCTTCCACTTCAAGCTTTGGCAGTGCGGAGATGACAACTGCATCTCATCGAGGCTTTGTAAACAAGCTGAAGAGGTACATTTTTATAATCAGTAACACAGGTATCTGTTTCACCTGTACCAATCCATTTAATAATAGCAGGCAGACTTGGTATTAAATGTGATCACATTCTTTGAAACATTAAAAAGATATTTTTGCTTTTAGTGGAAAAGTGTTTAGAAGGCTGTTCTATAAACAAACTAGCAAAGTTGGTTTGCAGGCACAAATTTGTGCCTCTCCCTCTTCTTCAAGCCAAACTTCCAGCATATTTTCTCTAATCTTTCACTGCAAAACCTTAAGTTCTCCTTTTCCTTTGACTCTTCCCCAAAACTTTCCTGCACAGATCTTTATTTCCCACGTCCTTCATAAATAGGTGAAAATAGATTATAGAAATAGATATGTGCTGTGGCTGGGTCCATGCTACATCAATGGCAACTGGTCATCCAACAAGCTAAATGCAAGGAAACTCTTCCTTGGGACAGCCAACAATTCCAGTAACTCTCCTCCAACTATTCCTGACTCACAGGAAAAGCCTCAGAACCTTATAGTCTTGAAATTCATACTTTATCATAATTCGGTTAAAACTGGGCAGTGGGATGGAATTTGAGCACTTTGAGAGAATCTGAGAAATAATTTATGAATAATAGAATCTCATAGATCCAATGTCTTTAAAAAATAGCCTAAACTGGACGCCTGAGCTATCTCAAGCTGAATTTACATTTTGGGTATGTATGAAATGTTCTTGAAGTTTTTAAAAGGAAGAACATTTTGGTAAATATCAACATTTTTCAACAATATGTCTAAGTGCTTTTTCTTCCTTCTATAATCAACGTACACAGGGTTTTTTTAGAGCAGTACAATGTTACAGGACAGGAAAATTAAGACTTAAGAGTAAGCTGAAGACAAAAATGAGAAAAATTCATAGTAGACAGTTTTTCCAGGTAAAATAATTTGCTAGTAGTGCATAATGCATTGTATTTCAGTGGCTTGAACCGTTATCAGCCACATGGCTTGTACCACTGTTTTTCATGTAACATAACCCTGTGTGAACCACTCGTGAAAAGGATCAAAGGACACTGCACAGAGTCAAGGACAGCAGGGGACAGGCAGTGCTACCTAGCCCTCGCCTCCAGCGATCACACCATTACTAGTTAGCTTACAGTTAAGGCAGCTAACACAAAAGAAGTGCAAGCAAAGCAATGCTCTTGCATTGGCCAGTATTTAGAGGAGGGACGGATGGACCAGTTTGCAGCTATAATTGGAGGTACACGCAGCTGGTTAATCCAGGCACTTCTGGATACATTTAAGACACTAAATATTCATCCACGGCAGCAAACGATACTTGCCATAACCTCTGCATAGTTAAGAGGTTTCATTCCTTTCTCCCAGCTGGTGGAATCAGTTGTTCACATAGTTGTCATTTCATGGCTTCCTACAGCAATGCAACGTACTCGAGCATGAAACATTCAGTTCTCCAAGACTAAAAGCAGAGTGCTGTGTCTCCTCTCCGGCCCCACCACTGCGACCACAGCAGACACGTCACTGCTCACCCTCTCGGAGAACTGAAAGCGCTTTGGGGCTTGCATTCAATGTGCTTCACAGCCGGGACTCACACCTGCTTGAGGCTCCAAACCAGACGCCGTCATCAACGACGACGTTCTTCTTGCGCACATTGCTTTGAATACCAGCAGTGAAGAATTCTCTCTCCAACATGGCCATTCTCTCAAGATATGATTCAAAAAGATGGAGTAAACCAGTGACAAAGACAACTGACAGTCATAAATCTCACTGTCTTTAATATCCAGGTCCACCACTCTGCCTTTATCGTACTGAGCATTTATACATAACAACATCTAAACCCCACAAAACCCAATAAAAATCATGAAACTTTATTCAGGAATAAATAATGATGTGGTCTCCAAGAGCAACAAATCAATCGGGTAATAATTTTCTTTTTCTGTGTGAAATATTCCCTATATGAAAGAGCCCTCCATACAAAACATGATATATGAACACCCACGACACCAATCAATTTCTCCTGAACTTTACAAAGAAAAAGACGCTCCTGTTCAGGCAACCTTATAGTGCTGATAACATCACAGACGAGCGCACAGAACTGAAAACAACAGCTTATGAAATGGAAGAAGTTTAGAAAAGGATAGGTTACAGCAGAAATTGGTTTACAGTGAATACGAATGGAAGGCAGTAAAGTCATTTGATGGGTGATTTCAAGAGATGTACTCTAGGTGGGAAGGGGACCATAACAGGAGGCATGAAGGCAGGAGCAGAGGAGGAAGGCAGAAGCGTATTTGACATGAGATGACAGCTAAGAGCACAAAGGAGAGGAAGCGGGTGTCTTCTCTCCTGGTCTATCTTTTACAAAGACCTTTCAGGTAATCTTAAAGGCAGCAAAAAGCTTAAATATGATGCAATAAGAGAGAGGACTACAGCAAGATGCAAGCCGGTGTAGCCACACAGATGCTGCTGAGAGGCGCAGAAGACCGTAAATTGGTTGTTTCGTGTATAGTTACACTTGCACACCACTAAATGATCACTATACTGCCTCAGGGCAGCTGGTGCTTACTTTAGAAGCAAGCTTAGAGAGAGAATTACCTTGAATTTTTTTTTCCTGAAGATTAAATTTACCCCTCTGCCCCCCAAAAATGTGGACTTCCATATCTTAAAGAAACTGAAAGAGTGTATTATTCTTTAGAGAACTTACTCCCCACAGAAGCTACAACTGGGTGGGTCCTGGCTCCCCTGCCACCCCCACCCCAGGCAATATTTGATTGCAAACAGACTCTTCACTGTGTAAATACATGCATTTAGTTTACTTACATGGGCAGATTTAGGACAGGAAAGAACAAATGCTATTATTTAAAAACGTGGATTTTTAAAAAAAAGAATACATAAATGGGTGTCCTAGAGATGCTGGGGTAGGTTTTATGGATATTGGGACAGGCTGCATAAGGCATTTTTTTCTGAAATGTATAACTATGCAATGGATTGAAAGATTAAATGAAATGAAATTAAATTAAATGAGAAAATAATGAAATGAAATTAAATTAAATGAGAAAATAAAATAAAATTAATAAAATAAAATAAAACAAAACAAAATAAAATAAAATAACCTGCACATTATAGGATAGCAGATGCATGAGCTGGAACATATTCACCAGAGCAGCCTTCCCGTAGGAAGGTGCAAAAGAAAAAGCACTACCAGAGAAAGAGACCTTTGCAGAGTTTGTTCTATTAATAACCCCCCCCCCTTAATTTCTTCAATGCATCACCCTAATATTTCCTTTATCTAAACATTCTCTCAGTGGAAAATACAGTCAATCATTTTCAACAGTAATTAAGTAGACAAAACTCAATCATTCTGCTCAGAACGACCATTGGTGCAATGGTGAATAAATCCGCCTCGCAGTTGTGAACGCACATTCTGTCAAAATAAGCTTCTCAGAAGCTCTTCCCATCCATTGAAGTACTCGAAAAAACAACAGAAACCCAAACCTGTTACACACACTTACAAACCCCTGCCTACACACTCTTCAAAAATCCACCATTTTTTGTAAATATTTAACACACGCTAACCCAATTACAATTTGTACCGGCCAAATAAACAGCACACAAGTAATTTTGTAGGCTCAACTTATACTTTTGCATTTCAAGGAACGACACGGTTGTGCACATAACACTGTCTAAGCGTGTCACAAACCGGTATGAATTTCCCATCTGTGAAGTATTCTTATTCTGTAGACTAAAATGTGAGACAAAGACACAGTGACCTAGAAAATCTTTGGGAAGTTATTCGTTGGCTCGTTATATCCGCAGCGCTAACCCGGGGGTCAGCTGCAAGACTCTCTCATTCACTGAAAACCAGCACTGGCCATGGCGTCTATGGTTGTGCTGGTCTTAAACTCTTTGTGACGGGCTGGAGCAGTATTTAGCACAAACGTAGACCATGTCCAAAATTTGCACTCTATATTTAGTGCCAAAAATCCTATTATTTGCTTTATGTTAAAACTCCTAAATTCATTCTAAGTGCTGTATGCTTTTACCAGTGCTTGCCTTCTGTTGTCGGCCTTGTAATCCAGCACCATCAACGGGCGCGTGAAGAGCACGGAGGCAGACAGACCACCTAGAAAGGTTTCTGCGCAAGGCAAATTTTAACAAATGCTGCTGGCAGCATCCTTTTCCCTGAGCATTACAGGAAAGGACCAAATGAATACATTCACTGATAGAGTTTGGAGATCCAAAAGAGGAGGCAAGTCAAAAAGCTCCAAATCCAAATAATGTTTTGGATTTACATGGTATTTTATGTACTTATAAAATGCATTTAACCCCAAACAATTTCAAGATTCCTTGTCTCAAAAAGCTGCCACATGAGTTTAATCTGTCTTAGATTAAAACAGAAAGTAACAATATAATATATGAGTCCCACGATGGAAATTAATTTATGACTTTGTATCTGTACACCTAATTATTCACGTCATAATATAGAGGCTTTAAAAACCAGAAGCGGATTGCTTCAGTCCACTGGGCCTCAACTGTTTGTTTATTTGAACAGGTCCTGAGACAGGCCTTCACAGTCTCCGGAAAATTCCTGAAAACTTACTAATGCACATAGGAAGTTAGTTTACATTCTGATCTCTAACACAAACATCTCTGAATGCTATATAGTATTTGACTGCATCCCATTTAATCTAATTTAGTGTAAAAGATGCTTCAGAGACTTCGTGTACTCTACTGACCTAAGAGGCACTACTGAAAAGAAAAAAAGCAAGCCTCACAGAACCAGGGATACGAGCATGCAGAAACTCCAGCTGAAGTCCTGCATTAGTAAATTTTTAATAGTAATCCACTTGCACATAGATTTGCCTTGATTGGTGGCCTTAATGCACGGGAGACTGCAAAGAAGACGAAGCTGGTGAGCAGGACTAGGTGATCTCCAGAGGTGACTGCCCACCTCAACAATTCTGTGATTCTACGGTGCTTCTTCAAAAGAAAAAGGGTCATAAGTACCTACAGCCTTCCAGAAAGTGTCATAAGCAAGTACCTACAGCCTTCCAGAAAACGAGGTACGTGTGAATTACAGGAAGAGTATCAAAACCATTGGTAGCATTGCCACAGTATAGATTTATTTGCATAAGCTCAAATATAATGGTAAACAAACAAGGTATAAGATATCTAAAGGAAAACACCCTGTGGAGATACTATGTCTTGAGGTTTTAGATTTCATCCTGTCACCACACTCCCCCCGCTTGCATATGGGGGAATATTGAGCCTCTTCCCTTGCCGCTCCCATGGCAGGGGAGGGCGTACTGCCTGGTGCTTGCTCCCAGCAAGGGTAGTAGGGCAGGCTGAAGCACAGTCTCCCTGGTGAAACCCAGGGTCTGCAGGGCTGCTCCAGCCAGGCAGCACACTTTTCCGTCAATAGATTTAGCAGTGGCAAAACTGTCTTCCGAGCTGCAGTGTGAATCCGGTCTCTGCCTAGAGATAGCTGAGCCACGCTGCTGAGGAAGGCTTTGGCCTGCACCTCTTCACCCCCTTGTGTAGCACCAGCGCTGCAAACCTTCAGCTGCACTTAGGCACATCTCCTTCTGATAGAAGCACTGGAATGAAGAGGCATCTCAGATCACAAACTCCAGACTCCTTTGTTGTCACGGCAACCGCATCACATAATTTGTTTCTTAACATTTAGCCAAGCTCCATCTTGGAACTTCTTAGGTTTCTTGTCACTGTTACTCCTGTCAGGCCCAGAAGCTCTCAAAAGGACCTTTTATTTCTAATTTCCATCCTAGGTGTAACTAGTTCATATTAATCCTTTTTTTCCTGCGCCAAACTGCCCATAGCCCAGATAGCTCTTTTCCCCCTACTCTCCATGCATTCTGCTAACAGATCAGGTGGGAGTAACACCCTGTCTCGGCTAAACGAGCATTTTAATAATCTGTTATGACAAAGAGCCTACAACCCGAATGGAGCACAACGTCTGTCCAGCACTTCAAAGCCAGCTTTTCCCTTTTTTTTTTTTTTTTTAAATGTGTCTAACTTCAGTCAAACTAGCTTATAAACACGGTCATATGTTCCCCTGGACTTCACTAACCTACACTGCACCCATGTCAGTGCCTGACCTCTCTCAAGAGAAACGCAGAACTCCTCGTCCTCTAATGACCTGCTAAGATGCAAGGGGGGGGCGTCTGCCTACCCTCTTTCTCATAGTCGTTGACCTGGAGTGTAGACAGTTTTGAGTATCTGAGAGGGTTACGTACACACGGCCAGTGAAAAATGTTTGGGACTTTTAAGTTCAGCAAGCAAATATTTGATCCTAATGTTAGTTAAGAACTATAAACCCCCTGACCTTTTCCCACAGGAGTCAAGTTGTGAATTTTGCTCAAGTGACCGTGTGCATATATATACAAATAAACACAGCGTAACAAGAAAACACAACTGAATATGGAACTTCCCTTATCCCCAGCTTACTTCAATTAAAGGCATTCAATAATGCTCGAACCTCACTGGAAAAAATGCAATGGAATAATGTATCAAAATGGTTTCTCGATAACGTCTTATTTTGTCCCATTAAAAACATTGCCAAGTAACACAAACAGCAGCTTTGTTTCTGTACAGAACTCAGTGGTTATGTTTGGGGTCAAAGTTGAAAGAACACACCATGAGAAAAGCAGCAGAGTTGAAGGTTGCTGTTTATCTCTTACCCATGCCATGGTTTAAAGGTGGAACCACGTTAAACTAGCGTTTTAATCTAAAGTCATGCATTGCGCGTACCTACACCTAACCTGAAAGCTGTTGAAAGTAACTACTGTTCTCATGAGACTACCTTAAACAGAACATTTAAACGTCACTCAATTACTTGGGCCCATTCCAATTAAAAATAATTGTCTCCATTAATCAGTACCTGTTACTATTTTGAATCATTTGGTTTAAGTCACATTTCTTAGGAGAGGTTCAATTAACTTTATTGCAGTTGATTGAACTGCAGTGTACCGCAATCAATTAAATTACACTTAGGATGGATTTGCCCAATGGCTTTCAGGTGCAAAAGGTGGCAGTTTTTCATGTTGTAACTTCTCTCAGGAAAAAAATCAAGTGAATTGTGCACATCTGGTTTGCTTTCTCATGCACACACCTGAAAAGGTTTCAGTTCCTGAGGAATCAGAGGGCCACGGCTACAGAGGCTGGGCACAGCTTGGCCCATAGCTAGGAAGAGTCTGGGCACGGTTTAAGATTTCATCTCCTTTCTCCACCACGTCTTTCTCCTCTTCCCTCCCCTCTGTCCTGGTAACTTAGGAGCGTGCCAGAGCCAAACATGTCATCTGGCTGGTTCACAGCGATCCTTAGGAGGGGGATGGCGTAACTTAATCACAGAGGTTGGATTTGGCATTCACCTCACCCCTTCCCTAGTTTTGCTGGCGTTGTATTTATTTGCTACTCCTTTTGGCTTTTCAGCACGTAGTTATTTTGTATATCTGAGTTCCATTAGTACCTGATAGTTCGTCCACTTTCTGGTAGGTTTGCTTCTTTTTGCCTTAAAATAAACTCTGAAGATAAGCTGATAAGCACTTTTTTTTTTTTTTGCAAATTCCAATACTTAAAAAAAATGTTCTAATTTAAAATTCAGCAAAACTAAAATGATGTTTGAAGTGCAACAAAGAGTATCTTAACATTCATTTCATGAACATGCCTCTTACATTTAATTTGTTCTCAGATAGCCTATAAATTAAGATACGCAGCTAGCACCAAAAACAGGGTACCAAAAATATCAAACTAGAGGTCACCCATATATTAATGAAACATTTCTAGCACATCTGCCTTTCACAGATAAAAGCACGCATGAAAATCTAAAACTGCTTTACCACTGCAACCCGAGCTGCTTTCACCTCATTTCTCTGGCAATTCCGTAGTCGTCCACCTCTGCTGAGGTTTGCACCGAGCAAACGTGTTCTTTCACGTAAAGAAAATAAATGCAAGGCAAGCTGCACATTCAGGCAGTGGTTCTGCAGTGGAAAAGCAAGTTTAACAGACTCCTATGCCTCTACTCTCCTCTGCTGAGCACCCACCCCCGTACCAGTTTGCCGCTCTCTCGGCAGGGTTGCTAATGCTTTGTGAGGCTGTCGTGGTTTAGCCCCAGTCAGCA
>VZTV01030464.1:13636-54853 GCA_013400875.1 Anhinga rufa
CCCAGCTTCCCGTGCACCCGGCACAGCACGGGGAGCTGAAACAGTCCTTGACTGGTGTAAGCGCTGCTGAGCAACAACTAAAACATCTCCGCATTGTCACCACTGCTTCAGCACAAATCCAAAACACAGCCCCATATTAGCTACTGCGAAGGAAATTAACTCTATCCCAGCTGAAACCAGGACAGAGGCCCTTCTGATAAGCTGGCTCCAGAGGGAAAAAAAATCCCAAAGGAAGATAATTTTAATCTGGATCATTTAAGTGTAATGGTTAACACTGCACGGATTCGCAATTTGTCGTTGTGATCTGACTGCCGGGCCAGTGATGGGCAGCACAGTGGGGGGACGGTGCTCCGTCCGGTTGACAAGATGCGGACAAGCATCCTTTTGGCAGTACGGTACTAGCAGATAGGCCTGTTGCATCCCTCGGCTCTTCTGGGAGAAGTCTTTGCAGGGAAGCATGAAGAACACGATCCATTTTGGACAGATTGCATTTCTGAGCCAGGCCTACTCCTGGAGCTAGCTCACTGAGCAGCTTCACGAACAGCTTCGCCTGTGCGGCTGAGCGGGTGCGTGGGGACAGGAATGAAGAGCAGAGGAACCTGAAGCCAGTGTTACGCCTCAAGTGCTTGACACCCAGGGAACAGCACTCATCTGCCACCCTCTGACCTTTGAAGCGATTAAATGCTTCAGACCGCAATTAAACAATTCGCAACTTAACACTTTATTAAAACAACCCTAAAAATATATCCGTTCTTAAAATCAGGAGTACAGCGGTATTATGCAAGCACTGAGAAGACAATAGATCTTTATTTGAGTTCTGAATGAACCACTTGATAAGTGTTTACAATAGGTAGAAGATAGCAGGCTGAGCCCTTCTATTTTTAAAACTGTGCATACCTACATTAAAGGCCATTAGGCAGGGAATTCTAAAATATGTATCAAAATATAGATCTCTTTATGGGTATTAATAATGCAGCCCAGTGCTCTTTTTCATTCAGTAAGCACATATTAGTCAGGCCACACAATTTAAAATTAAACATTATACATGTAATATAAACTGACCAGTTCTGTACGTGTCAATGATTTTCAGTTAAACCTTTACAGAGATTACACAGATATATTGGCAGAATGTGTTGTCATCGAGTACAGATAATTTATATTTCCTCCTCCCACATACAGTCACTTTCCAGAAAATGCATCTGCACTAGGAACAATAAAAACTGTAGCGCTCAGGTACTTCTCTTTAGGTAGGAAAGCCTAATCTTACAGCATATAGAGATAATTTTGAAAGTCACGTTAGGTTTAACCACACTGCCTTAAACTTGGAATCACTTATAAGGTTTTTTTGGAGGCCATGTATCATGTTGTTAAAACTCACAGAATAGCTAGGTTAGGATATATATGATAGCATTTGCTATATAAACCTAGAAGAAAACGTAGCAAAACATTTATGTCTTTAGAGCGAGACTTGTGGGCAGTTATTTTGTTCTTCAGAGATGCATGCTACAAGGTAATAAGAGCTACATAAGAGAACTTTAAATGGGTAAAACAAATGTAAGCCAATATTCTTACTCAGGCGTGCAGTACACTCACTGTCTTTATGGAGGAGCACAAGCAGGACTGCTTCCAGAAACAGAAACCTCAACAGGAACAGCTCCAGCTTGATTTTTCAACCACACCGGCTGTGCCTCGTTGTAAAGTGCATCTTACTTCACATCTGCCTTCAGCGATTAACGCTGGGAAGGAGTGTGGGTTGGTGCTGCAATACCTACTAACACATCGCTATCTCTAAGGACAGGTGTTTTCATTTGCCACCCACCAGACCCATCAAGCCTGTGGGCAGGCCCAAGTTTTGCACCATTTGCTGTTCTAAGGTCATGGGATCATTTGACTGTTGTTTGCCCAACAGAGCCGAAAGGCTTTCAACAAAGCCCTGGATTGATTAACGTTATGCTCATTAACTTCAGTACCACTACTGACTGAAGAACCGGTAACCAGTTTATACCTGCGGACCATTCTGCCACGGCTACGCCTGCCAGCAAGAGTGAATAAAGACTGAAGTCTGGGCCTAAGAAATGCTTAAGCACATCCAGAATAATCAAACTCGCATTACAAATGTTTTCTGTACTGGATTAGAGATAAGAAATACGCATCAGTCAGTTGAGTCATGAACTCGGTGATGTTAGGAGTGTCCCGCCCTAACTTAGAAAATTACTAATTGCACTAACCCTACTGCAATTTTCTATTAATTGCCAAAAGAATGTGCATGTTTTATGCAAGACTTCCGAAACTGAAAATAAAAACCAAAAGAGCTATCAATCATAGAGGCATAGCACACCATTGCTACAAACATGGAAATGTTTAGTGTAAAATAACCAACCAAACTAAATTACACATCTCTACAAGCAAAGAATTGGAATTACTAAGGAAAAAAGGAAAATCCACTCTAGCTGTAGCAGCTTGTTTGCAGAAAGAGATGGTCCGGCATCTCAGATTAATGGCTTCTGGAACTCCAACCACGCGGTGTGAAACTCGGCTACCCAAATTTGCTTGCTTAGAATGTATTACTTATATGGCAGGTTCAGTTGGTTCTGCTTCCCAGCTACTTATATTCAATCTAGTCTTGGTAATTTTGGTTCTTTGTTTAAGAAGCCTAGATAGAATTCTGTTGTTTCATTTCAGAGTTAGTCTTCCTTTAATACTGCATCAGGATTGCACGACAACCCCAATTCAGCCTGAGACTCACCTTGTGACCGTTAAATCTGTGCTTCAGTTCAACAGCCTTGAAAAGGGGAAAATACCTAATCCGCCGTAACATACCTCATCGGCCACTCAGGCCCAGTCAACAGAGGTGAAAAGCTCTAACAGATTTGCTTAGAAAGAGCAACGTATTATAAAACACAGAAATGGACAATCCTCTAGGATCTACTTTTGCTGAGGAGTGTCAGAATTCACCAGATGCATCCACAAGGACAACAAAAACCCTACTCATCCGACTTTGTAAAAGAATGTAAGAACGTATATAGGTAACTATAATTAATATTGTAATATATAAAATAGACACTAGCCACAAATACATGGTGTTACACAACATCAACTCGACAAAAACTCAAAAGCAACAAAAGACAACTTCTGCAGTTCTCTTTAAAGAAAACAAGCATGTTTATAAGAGCAACTTCATTAATTCATAATGAGCCTTTTTGTTACCACTTCAAAGAAGCAACATTCTAATTTACTTACTATCCACACAGAATGACTTTTTATCATCTCAAGCAAGACTGTAAGTGCAAAAAGCTTCCCTGTTAAGAAAGAACGATTTATTTTGGTTAGTGAACAAGCTTCACAGAAGCATAACAGCAGACTCCTCAGAGCGTTTTGTCGTAGTGAATAAGAATCACCAACAAACCTTTCATTAGGTCTGATTTTATTTGTAAATAGTTAGAAGTAAAAATCTATTTTTGTATGATCTGATGACTCACGGAGCACGAGGAAAATTTCCGCCCTTTAAAGCAGCTCCACCTAGCCTACACAGAACGCTAGTCCCGAGGCAATATCCTTGCAGCAAAAGGCAAAGCCAGTTGAGCAATGTTTTGCCTTCTGCATTGCTCCAAGCCTGTGGGTGCCTGCAGTGGCAATGAGACGATGCAGCCTGTCCCTTGGAAACATTTGCTCCACGGTCAAATTCTGTATCAAAACAAGCTGGAAACACTTCTTTTGAAACACTGCTTTCTTTCCAGTGGCCGAAAGGAACCCAAACCTGCCCTCCTCTTTCTTTCAACACCTAAAGTTAGCAACAAAATTGCCTGCTTCGCAAACAGAAGTCAGCTGTGCAATGTATTGGATGAATCAGTGCTGTTACGCACTGACATTTTAGGAACACACTGAATAGCTATACGACCATGTGAAAATGTAGCAACTCATCAGAAGCACATTATTGAAATAAACATGCCACAAAACTGAACGCGGACACTGAGAAGGGGGAGACAAATGAAGCACAAGTGAAGGTAACATAACAGGTTTTTCAATTAGAAAATGGCAACCTCATTCATAACACCGGTTATTCTGCAGGCTTGTTATCCTGCCGCCGCTTTTATTTTCTGTGCATTAAATTTAAAAACCCTCAAACCCAAAACATTCATAGATAGCAAAACCTCGGAAAGCTCAATTCTATGTTAAATCTTCTGGAATGTGAATTAAGTCTAAAGCAAGCAAGGAAAGATCAGAAAATGAACTTAGGGAGTAGGTACAACAAAGGAAGAATCAAAAAGGATGATGCCGCCGTACGCTGAAGGGCTGAAATGCTAGGTGCTTCCAAAAGTAAGGAAGAGAAGCTTGGATTTAAACACCAAGTACTATGCAAATCCCTTACAATTTAAATGAAATAGCTTTGTAACTAAGTGTTGTAGAATGGAATTTAAATGGCAACCAAGTTCTTGGGCAAAGGTTTGTAACTTAGAGGCACCGTGGAAAGAGCCAATGTCCCACAAAGTTATGATTGCCAAAAGCTGTGCCCAGGTGGCTTGTATACTACCCTTGAAAGTGAGATGGATGCCTTCAGCGAGACTTAGGAGCTCAAATCCCTGAAGTGCTTAGCATCCTGCATCCCACTGCAGAGATATAACTACCCAAGATGTTGGGATGACTCCTGTGAACACTTGATGTGCCAAAGCTTAATCCTAAATCAGCAGCAGCAGCAAAGGGCCAGTCAAACACTCGCTCCTGACAGCAATACAGATGGCACGTTACGCACCGCAACCCAGCCGCCTTCCCAAGCACTGAACTCCCCGCTGGGCTACTAAATCCTGCTTGGCCAGCACCTGCAAGGGCACTCCTGCCAGACCCACTGAGGGACTTGGGAATCAGCAGGGGCCGAGGACCATTTCCAGGAGACACGGCGGATGCAGCTGCCTTGCTTTGGAGGCTGATTCTAATTGTATGATAACGAACGCATCGTTCCGTGCCAGCGGCCACCCATGCCAGAAAACCTTTAATACTTCAATCTACTAGTGAATGTGAATTTTACATGCTAGAGATACCTCTGGGAAGTAATGCCACTAGTAGTTACTGGTTTCACTTCACAGCTAGCAATAACAATTTCTTTAATGACACGTTACTCACATGGCTTTGCAGTGTGATACACTCACATGGAGACAGAACTGTGAAAAAGAGGTACGCTCTACAAGTCTCATGTATAAATTTTAGATTATTTTAAGGTAGTAATTGATTCTTTTTGAATGCCATCTTTTTTTTTACCCCAGCCTTTTAGCTCTTTGCTTAATTGCCCAAATTGCAGTAGCATCACAACTGATTTCTGTCCAAATACCTTGACCTAAATCAGTGCTGTCCCAGTTACTGTCATTGACAAGTCAGTCTGGCAGTGGTAGAGGGACAATTTCAGTGTACCCTAACACTCATTTAATTCATTTCCAGGCGTTTTTTTTCAGACTCCAAGGAAGACAGCCATGAAAGATGTGATTTAGATCCCAAAGTCTGACCATGGTAACATGAAAGCTTCGGTTCTAGGAAACTTGCTGTAAAAAGTAACCTTAACGTGCGCTACTCACTAATGCTAATACTCATGCTAATGTGCGCCCCAAATCCTGCACAGGCAGCACTGATGGAATTGCCCCAGTATGAGGCAGAATGACTTCTGCCATTGGGTTTCATTGTTGCATGTTTCTCAGTCTTCATAGGGTCTTCCTGCAGAATGCAAGGAATTCCTGATCCATAACCAAAGCTCCTGAGAGCTTCTGAAATTAAAAATATTTTTAGACATTCTAAATGTATGCTGTCTGAAATAGTGAAGTGATCAATTTTTAAGAATGCATCGTTTCTTTCACACACATATATAATATACGCTTATCAGTAAGAATACATTTCTTACTGAAGAAGCAAAATTTTGTCCAGAGCAATGAAGAAAAAGGTAGGTGTGCATTTGACAACCTATAGATTTACTAGATATAGCTCCGTTAACAGGCATGGGAACACTAAAAACTGTGGTGTTCAGAGGCAGCAATTTAAAAATAAATAAATAAACGAATTAGACAAAAATATGCCATTAATTAATCCTTAATGTTTTCTAAGTGGGGAAGACCAGCTGTAATCTGATGCAACCTTTGCTTACTCCATCAAATGGCTAATCTTGGCAAGAGCTACATAAAAATAACATAAAAGGACAATGGACTGGGAAAAAATGCAGTCTTCTCAACCACATACTGACTCCAATTTCAGCGTTGTTTCAACAGAAAGCTTTAAAGCAATTTTGCTCACGTTTACATGGCGGTTCTTGCTCAGAAGGAAAGAGTTGGAAATGTTATGCTCCTGGAGAGACTGAATCTCATTATTTAATTCAGAAATTGACTTTACCGAAATCTGGAAAATTGAAGTTGTAGAATTCACTGGTTTTGTTCATCAAGGTCAGGGCAAATATTTAGGGTTTCCTGAATTTCTGTGCTATCCCTATGGGCTTGATGGCTGTCTCTTTGGGAACCCCTGCAATCCCTATTTAATGCGGTAATGCTCCTGTGCATCCTTCGCACGTACCATTCTATGCAATGTCAATATTCCTCTTCTTTTGATATTAAGACACTGGAGGGCACTTCTTCCTTTACCTCATTACAATGTATTCCGAGGACAACTTTAGGACATGGAGAGAGAATGATTCCCAAAGTGTGAGAGAGAATACTGCATGAGAAACACCTGAGCTAGCACTGGGCAATCTGGCATACCTCGGTGATGCAGCGCGACACCATGCAGAGACATGAGCTTGAATCCTGAAAGAAATGCAGTCATACCAGCATGGTGCTGCCCTCAGGCTAATTAGCACCGCATCAACACGTTTTTGTCACTTCTGGGTTTGGAGCTGTTATGTTCAATGGAGGCTCAAGGCTCCTTCCACCACGGGCCACACACAGTGTTAAGGTGAGCACCCACACTGGCAACATTAAATATACAGGGACAATGGTCAGGGATGACATATGGAGATTGCTGTTGAAGGTGCTAAGTGTAGTTTTCAAAATTTAATCAAAATCAGTATGACTTTTTACACTAATGACTACAGTATTCTCAGAACTTAAGGGATTCATTAGCTAAGGCATCCAGTAGTTACCCCTCAGCAGCTGAGAGACACAGATAAATGTGACTACGTGACTGCAAAGATTTCACCTCTTACTTAGCCAGAATTCTGATTCTGCAGCAAGATGAAGAAGGGTTAACCCTGTCATTTTGTGACCTGATTTTTCCTTGACTTTTCAGAAAAATATTTATACTACCAATACTCTAAATAGTCTAGACGGTGTCTCCTCACCACTCCTTGCATCTCAAACTGCTCAGAGAGAAGTACCAAAATCAGCTCTCACTCCTTCCCAGTACACTCACATTTTCAGAAATGAAGTCAAAGATATTAGACGTGCTGTTCCTAGTCATTAACGGGGTGACATTACTTTTTCCCCCCATGCTATCTGCATTTTAAAGTTAAAAGAGACTTTAAATAAGATTGTAAATCCAGAAAGAGACATCCCAGACCAGGCTTTAATTTAGCTAGCAATGCACCCTTAGCTGTTTTCTGGTATATAAGCATTGAGTATTTTTTTTTTCTACAATAAACTGTAATACAGATGGGTCATTATAACATCATTTTACCTACATGGTATCTACTTCATCTTAGCTTAGAATTTTTCTGTTTTCTCAGTGTTCTTTAGAATGTTACAATGTTTTAGACATATGCCCTTGCTAAGTGATAAATTTCTGTGTGAAAAACTAAGAATTTCAATTTATTTGCTTCTTACATTGCTCATTATTTAGCGCTCACTTTTTTTTCTTTGTTACGTGGTACGACTGTGTCAGGTCTATAGCACATACAGTCAGCTTCTCATACCGGCTTTAGGAAATAATTTTTAAGAAGTCACACTTGGATTAGGGAGTAATTCTTTACTGCAACAACAACAAAAACCCACTCTAAAGGCCAGGGACTTCCAATCATTCTTAAAGGTGACTTTCAGGTTAAGAGGTCACTGTAAGGAGAAAGAGACTGGTGAGATGTCTAAATGAGCTGAGGTACTGTGTTCATAAGAGAAAGATCTAGAATAAATACTTTCCTGGCTAGCTTTATTTTCAAAGAGAAAAGAAGAGAGCGTATCGTAGGGTATTTCTCAGAAATTGAGGGTACGTGAGAAAATAGCAAAAACTCTTTGGCAAGTTGTCCTGTGTCCACGGAATAAACAGAACTTCCACATGTTGGAAGTTGGGTGGATGCAAGAACTCTAAAAACAGACATTCAGTCACTTTGGTTGTAGATCAAAGACCTAGAAAACAGGATACAGCCTCCTCAAAGCATCAGATTCTCAATTTACCTTCTCATATGTTTCTGACATTGCTCCAAAATAAATAACTATTATCACAGACTCCCAGCATCGTAGAATGGTTTGGGTTGGAAGGGACCTTTAATGATCACCTAGTCCAACCCCCCTGCCATGGGCACGGACATCTTTCACTAGGTTGGGTTCCTTCCCATAAACCCAGACCACTTACCTTAGGGGAGAGTCAAATGTATGTCCTTGTTACATATAAAATACAGCAAACGTTGAAACTTCAGAAACCAAGCCAAGATTAGAACTGTATCATTACTTATCTGCACCAAGATTAAACTGCTAACAGCTCTGAAATAGGGAGGATCTTGGGGCTAGCTGCAATTGAAACTTCCCTCTTTCAAAACCTGAAGGATGCCTAAGAGTAGGGTAGCTCTTCCTGATTACTTATAACTTAGGGTTTTGCATCATGACAGTATATTGCAATGCTATTAGTTACCAATCAATCACCTGTTACCCTGTTTTCATAATGTGACTCCTGCTATGCATGGGAAATATATTAATTTGACAACAAACCGAGTGACTCTGCCTGAATTCTGAGCCGTAAGAGTATTTCATTAAATACTCTGGTGCCATTAAAGTCTGTCACCATCGAGGATGGCTCAGTTCTCTGCACTGCAGTGAGGGACTTCACAAGTTCTAGATCCTTCTTACCAGGCAGGAATACTGCAAATACAAAACATTGTCCACCATCTTTATCCCACTCACTTCAGTAACATCAACTAAATAATCAGGGAAACAGGAATGAAGAAAGAATTAGGATCAAACTTTGTGCTCTAATCACAGACAAAGTTTGTCATAACATTGAGGAGTTAAGCCGCCAGCTAACAAAGCATAACTGATAAGTAGGACAGAGTCTGTTGTCTTCAGCCAGAAAGATATATTCCCAGACAAGAGGGCGAAATGGAAAATTTTTAAAAGCCAAAAATAGAAAGGAAGGATGGATTGCAGGTTGTGATAAAAAAATGAAGGTTAGTTTCCTCTACCTGGAAAAGACGAAGCAATCTTTCACTCTTCAAACCAGTATGGAGAAAGTCATATATTTTACTTTTTTATTTCTTGCTTTGCCTTCTATACAGGAAACGCAGTTGTATAATTTTAATTTTTTTTGACATCTCATATATGGCATTCATCACAGCTCCAACTGAAGTGTTAGCAAAGCCCTGTTAAATCCTTCCATCAGGAAATCACAATTACCAGCTGAGACCTTGCTTTTTGTTTCCACCGGAAGAGTTACAATCATTTTGGCTTGAAGCAATTGTGCTACTTTTCCTCTTTTCCTCTTCATGCTTTTCCACACGAGTACCGCCTGTTTACAAAGCTACATGGGCAACCTCTCACTTCGAGTACTAGGCTGCTTGTTACCGAAGCATCTCTGAGCTGCCTCCCTATCCAGCATTCCCACCGTTGGCCCTCAGGTTAATAAAGAACACCCTCACTTAACTACATACAACTGAATTTATTTCTTTTTTTGTCTCACTGCAGGCTTATCCCATAATTTATCAAGAAGAGATGAAAAATTTCATTTGACATAACTGTAGCCCATTGAAAGGTTCTAATGTGGCCGAAAGCTATGATTTAATACAGTACGATGACAACTAGCAAAAAGCAGCAAATGACAAAAACCTCACTGAACATTTTATAGTTTCAGAACTGTTTTCACTGTAGATGCTGTATTAGTTAAAAGCTTCCTAGATAATACTTAGTCGCAGAAACAATAAATGGTGGTTACTTATTTCCTTTCCATTGCCGTGCAGCAAGACACAGATATAAAGTCAAAGGAAAAACACGCACTTTGAGGTTTTGCCAGTATTTTGATTAGTGGCCAAAGTCAGTGAACTGCACTTTGTCTTTTCTTTTATGTAAGAATAAGGATGAGTCATGCACGACTAAAATAAAAACCTTTTCAGAGGCAGCCTTGCTAATAATAGCTGCTACGTCGTTAGTCTTTCCCACTTGGAACTCCTCTATTACTAAAACAGTAGTGTGGACCCCAGTACACTCATAGCTGAATTTTACCTCAGCTGATTTTACCTTAGTGATTTGTTTCCATGTTGATATCAAAACTGATAATTCACACTAAACAGTGGGGCACAGAAATTTTAGAAATGTGCTATCACAGAAACATTTATACATCCATTAATCCTGCATGACAGTGATGCCAAAAGGAAGCTAGCTTTCTGACTGCAACACTAACCTAGAAAACAGGAATAGTACCTATTCCTAAAGCATAAATCATGTCTGTGAACTGTTCTGTTCAAAGATAGGATATTTTCAACATATGCATCCCATAATAAACACATTAATTACATTTCGACACTCTGAGAATACTATTAAAGCATTAAATGTCTTTCATGTGTCATTGGGTAAGAATGAGTATAACCATCTCCGATGTTTTTGATACAGCGGATTCAAATATTAGATATACGCAGAGTGCAGAATACTACACAGGTAACGTTACCTAAGGATAGAACCTTTCATGGCACAGCAAAGCTCAATAAACAAAATGAAAAGGAAAATCTCCCTGAGTCACAGCTGGACCATGGAAAACTATTCATGCTTATCCCAACAGACAAGCTCTTCCTGCTTGAACTTGCATCAGACAACTGTATTGGATTTACGTTTCTCTGGATTTAAACAGGTAGTTTTCAGATGCTGTCAAGCCTCTCCATCCTCTCCGTAACAACAAATACCTTCTGTTCCTTCATCTTAGCAGTTAAGACAACAGCTAAACTATTGACTTGATAGATCTCGGTGCTTATCCTCAAGACAGCCTTTCTGTTATCCGATCAAGAATCAATCACTTTTTTTGGGTTTGATCAGCGTTATGTACAGTGAAGACTTATCCTAATTAGAACCTTCCTCTGCATTAGGATTGTTTTATTTAAACTTAGTCAGAATAATATTTTAAAAACATATTTTATAATAGTTCAGGGGGGAAACCCATTTTGTAGAAAAACAAGAAAATGCCCTGCAGATTCAGCACAACTGATCTTTCATTACAAGCCTCCAACAGGATTGCTGTCAGGTCACTGAATTTTGTCCTTCAAAACTGACAACCAGGACTGGCTGTTATTAGAAAAACATTGTCAATGGATTTCTCTAAGATTTAAAAACCCCACTTAGTTTTTAATTTCCTCTGTGGAGATCTTTTAAGTATGTAGCCAAACTTGGAAAAGCAAAATAACAACAGATTCCTTCAAGGCTCTCGTAGGCCCTATCATATCATGAGCATATGCCATTTGTGTTTTATCAGAGACACCAAAATAATTAAATCTTGTTTCTTCTGCACTTCTGAATTATTTCTGGCAAAGAGAGGTATTGAGACTAGAAAATTAATTGTCCTGGCAGCAAGAGCAGTTTCTTCCTAGACTTTAAAAAAATTTTAAAATACATATATACATATAAAGTTATATGTATATATGAAAACTTGGAATACTTTCTGACCACACTGATTGTGTTACACAAGCAGCAACCACAGTCTAGGAAGTCTCAGGCATGTTTTCATGCAGCATGCCTTGTCCATACAGATGTAGTACACCTCAGATTTCTGATCAGGTAGTGAAAGAAGGGAGGCAGTATGCACCTTTTAGTAGTGGAAGAATTGTGCATCCCACACGCCTGCAAAGCTCGATTTATATCTTTACATCTATCTTTCTGTTGTTTCACAGAAACTTAAGCATGGTTGTCAAATTCAAATTCAGATTAAGCATAGTTGTCAGATTCTTCTGTGTTATAGAAGTTTCTTCTGAAACAGTCATCCACTCAGTGAATTAGAAAAGATGACTTGGCATATTCCTCCTCACAAAGCAAAAGCAAAATATTTCAGTAGATTAGAAGAGTGAAAGGAGAATTTCCTTACTAAATAAAAGGACCCAGCAACAGTGTCTAATATAAACTTCCAAAATCTCCTCCCCATCAGCATCCAAGAAGGAAGACAGCTGCCTGAGTATTCATATTAGACACTGATTTGAAATATTCTCCTAAATTAATGAACTAAGTCAATGATGTAAGTTAATAGGCTGTTAGAAACTCTCTCACAATTTAAACTTGAAGTAGAATGAACGATGAAGATCAGCATGGCTATATTCCAGTAGACCACCAACAGGTCTACGGTTAGGGAGGGCTGCAGGTCTGCACGGCAGAAAGGAGTAGAGATTGTCTTCCTGCCTCTGCCTTCCCAAACGCCTCTCCCAGCACAGCATATGTTTCACGCAGAATATCCCAGATGGATGCTTAAAGGGTTCATTAATTGCCCAAACCCAGATTTCGGAGGATCTGTGCAACTCAGACTTCTGTAAAATAGGAAGGGAAAAGTAAGAGGCAGAAAATCTGGGGGGGAAGGGAGTTAATTCAAGATGTGTGTGCAGGGACTCTAATAAGCATTAGGAGTCGGCAACAGCTCCAAATTCCTTCCTTTGGATCAAACGCTTAAGAATTGACTAATTCAATTGAAATAATTCTCAGTACACAAATTAAATTTTACATACAGCTTCTCGCCTGTGACATCAGGCACAACTTTGTAGTTTCTCTAAGAACCACAGGTTGTATTCGTCATAACATTAGTTACAATGATCCTTAACCTTTAAAGGAGCAGATACGTGGCCCACTAACATTTTTGGAGGAAAACCTTCATAACGCTCTAACAGCCAGAACAATCCATCAGTGCCTCTCATCTTTACATCCTTTGCTTTATTCTTTTGTTCTGCCTGTCGTCTTTGACATCTTGTGCACTCTTCCACTGCCAAGGCACAAGTAATCACAGGAGCATCAATCACAGGATGGTAACGATACGTTTTAGAATGTTAACTCAGGTGGTTTTGGTTTAGATGAACAAAAAACAAATCACAAAGCTCCAGAAGAATGCGCAATAACAAAATATGGCCCTTCCTAACTGCAGTAGCAAGAGAAAAATAGCTAATATGAACAAAATTCTCAGCTATTTTGTGTGTATATGATCCCTTCCCCCATCTTTGCTTGACAGAGCACAGCTCAACTAACAAAACCTAAGGGGTCACTTGGGAAGGTTCCCAATTGTTTGGTATCTATCACTGAAAACTGTTTGTAAAGCAACAAACTTTCTCTCTCCAGAAGGCAAGGTGAGTTATAGGGTGGGACTCAACACCAGACCAAGCTCTACCTCTACCAGCAGTTTACTACAGGGACTGCCAGCAGGCTGTGCTAGCCCTTCTCCCACAAGCAGACTATAAACATGACATATGTGAGAAACATGCAGTCCACTTTCTACTTATTAGAAACACACACGCAGAAATGGTTTGGCTGGTAAAGGGCAGCACTAGCTCTGATGTTATTTCTGAACTTTTCCTCAGTAACATGTGCAAACATCTACGGTATTGCCCTAAGACCAGGATGGACAGAAATGGAAGCAAAATATATGGCATTTATGCTAGACTAGCTGTGCTGGTTTTCGCTGGGACAGAGTTAATTTTCCTCACAGTAGCTGGTACGGGGCTGTGGTTTGGATTTGTGCTGCAAGCAGTGTTGACAACACAGGGGTGTTTCCGTCCCTGCTGAGCAGGGCTGACACAAGAGCCAAGGCCTTTTCT
Organism: Anhinga rufa; assembly: GCA_013400875.1. NCBI lineage: Eukaryota > Metazoa > Chordata > Aves > Suliformes > Anhingidae > Anhinga > Anhinga rufa. The sequence continues at coordinate 27,570 of VZTV01030464.1, forward strand.
GCTCCTCACCCCACCCCACCAGCGAGTAACGGGGTGCACAAGGGGTTGGGAGGGGACACGGCTGGGACAGTGACCCCAGCTGACCCCAGGGATGTCCCACACCATATCGCATCATGCTATCTGATATAGATATATCAGATATATAGACAGAGAGCTGGGGGAGAAGGAGGGGGATGTTGGGAGTGATGGCGTTTGTCTTCCCAAGTCACCGTCACACGTGATGGAGCCCTGCTTTCCTGGAGACGGCTGAACTCCTGCCTGCCCGTGGGAAGGAGTAAAGGAATTCCTTGTTTTGCTTTGCTTGTGCACAGCCTTTGCTTTACCTGTTACACTGTCTTTATCAAAACCCCCAAGTTTTCTTCACTCTCACCCTTCTGACTCTCTCCCCCATCCCACCGGGGGGGCGTGAGTGAGTGGCTGCGTGGGGCTGAGCTGCTGGCTGGGGTTAAACCACAACACTAGCAAATGGGAATGTGCAGGTTCTATTTTTCAGGTTAGTGTAATGATGAATATTTATTCACTCAATCCCTATGTATTGTGTCAGATTAAGGCTGCATATACAATCTTGTGAACTTCAGCTGACGCAGAACACAGTTCACTCAATTCACAGCAAAGTGGGAAAAAGAAGTATGCAAATCTCAGGTGTCACAATATAGTGACAAAAAAATCAGGTGATTTTTTTCGGGTTAAAAATTAGAACATTTTGAAATGAGAGATGAATGGGATCCTGGAAAACACCTGCTTCAGGAAGCGTGATCAAATCCTACTGCATTTGAAGACAGAGCTTGAGAAAATCATGATGCAAGTCATCCAACAGAGTAGCCTAGCAAGATCTGGAAAATCTAGAAGAACTAAGCAGCATTTCTGCAGTAGAAAGTCAAGGGAAGAAGCAGAGACAGTAGTATGGAGAGGATCCGGAAACAGTGAAAGGAAGAGACACGAGGAAACACTGAGACAAGATGGAAGGAGGAAGGTAGAAGAGTCAGAGAACAGAAGGGTGTGAAGGGTACGCCATGAAGGAGAGACAGACTCAGAAGGAGAAAAGGAAAGTCTGTAATAGGCAGCATGATCACTGAGGCCACATAGTACCCCAAACCAGCACAGACTTCATGGTAGCACCTCACAGTCCTGCTTCAGAGCAAAACATTAACTAAAGAAAACTATTGCACAGGCTTAGAGAAAAAAGTTGCCAGAGACATAAAAATGTTTTGCAACTGTATTAACCTCTCCCCTGGGAATCTCCCTCGTTCTTTAATACAGCATCACCCAGTAACAACAGGTAAAAAGACATCTCTACGTGCCATGAAAGCAGTGCTCATAAAGCTAAGAGCTTCCACTGCTGTACATCGTCACATGAACCACAGAAGAACCTATAGTCTTTCTCATGCAAATTAATTGTGTTGCACTTTAGAAAAAAACATGCTAAAATACAAATTCTTTGGAATGTACATAAATATTTGATTGGCAGATAGCAAAAAAGAGAGTAAAATTTGTAATGCAGATTTATGCCTCCTTCTATTGCCATTTAAGATTTCACTGGTGCGATTTTGACCTCTTTTCCAGCTCTTCTCTGTAAGAACAAGGGGAAGTCAAGTGAATAACATGGAAAGGAATAGTAAAGTCTTATGCCTCTCTGAGAACAAAAAACAAGCTGTAGAAATAGATATATTTTCTCTTCTCAGCAATGATTTTTTTACTAGAAGTTTCCCCAAATATGCCCCTTTTTCTCCAGTCTCTGTAACTGATAAACTGAAGCAGGCAGCTTCCATCACTAAAACATTCCAAAATTCCTTTAAGTTTTTTTTGTCCTTATCACTGACGCAATAATAAAAGGCTCTGACATTTTACTGTGGCCTTTAAGGAAGGCACAGATCATCTACAATCAATTTTTAACATCCATCTCCGCAGCATCTAGACAATTACTATCCATATCAGAAGCCTTTGTAGCTGAAAAACTGTTAGAATACATGCCATCTGTGAAAAAATAATACAAAAATTACCCGTTGAAGTATCTGTTTGGAATTTTGTTAGCCTGTGAGACTGAAGGATGAAAAATACATGAGAGAACACTCATTCCAGAAGTGGCATCTCTCAGCTTTCGGTGTACCGTCACATGTATGTTATTATCTGGGTGCTAATTCCAGCATCGGTTTCAGAGAGGCCAGGGTAATGAAGGATGCAGCTTGGACCAGGTGCAGTCCTAGTACGTACCTGGACAACTACCTTATGTGTAAGCCTGAGTAGCTCTGGTGCCTCCACTATCTATAGCATAACCTTAATGGAACCTCACCTGTGTGTTGGTATGTATACACATACATACATATACCAATGAATATGTATATATGTAAGTACACCGGCTGCCAGCAGCACGATCAGCTGCTAATTCAAGAGACATGACGAGGGGCTGTGAATACAGCCCCTTGGCTTACTTGATACGTGACAAAGTAGAGCATGATCCTCTTTGCAGTACCAATGAGTCCTGATCATCCGCACTTTGGAAAACCTTCACACACTTCAAATACTATCGGAAAGGATGAAGAAACCGCTATGGTGGGTAGGTACTACTATGCACAGATGTGCGTTCTGTGACTCTGAAGAGAATTCAGAGATACCTGCAGAATTGATTATACTCGTCCAGGGACAAAAGGACAGATTGCACGGTTCCAGCTGAAGAGGATGGCGACAGCTCCGTGGGCAGCTGCAGCTAGCAAAGGGCACCGGGCCGCGGCTGCTGTGTGGCACCGCTGAGATAGCTGTGGATCCAGAAGGATGTATTAGCATTTCATATCTACAGACTTTGCTTGTACTTCTTATTCTGCGTCACATGTAATCGTCTTATCGCAACCTTTAGCTGTTTCTGACCTAATTTTAATCTGTGATCCTCTCTGCCCTAATAAAGTAAATTATGATAGTCCTTTCATCTGAAGCACTGAGATAACCTAATGAATAACTAGGCAGTAACATCATCACTATATTCCCTCTGCCTATGTCATTTCACCTATGTTTTTAGACCCGTGATATGACTTTTCTTCTAAACGTGGCTCCCACTTCTGTTTGAAAAAACTTAGCAATTTTCCGCAAAATGTCAAAAATTCTTTAAAGTTATTTCTTAGAGGGTTTTCAGTTCCCTAGACTTTGAGGTAGAAGTGGCTACAGGGGATATAAAAAGTATTATTGATTTTGAATTTCAAGAATCTGCATATTTTTGAAAATCTAGCCCGGAAGATATGTATCATCTCACCTTCCTGTACATTGTGGGAATAAAACCCAAGTTATTTCTCAATACAGAAAAGGAAGCAGGAGAGCAGAAGTACAGCAATCTCTACCTACAGGAGTAATGACAAGTTTTTAGGGACAAAGCCTGCCCAGCATATATGCATCATTATGCCTTAATCAAAACTAAAATATGTTAATCCAATCAATGAATGGAAGTATAGCAGTTTCTGTGCATTAACATAAGCAATTGTATAGAAATACAGATTCTCTAAAAGTGTAAGCGACTCGTCTGATTTGGAATGCTAAAATGTTAAGAGGAAATATGAATAAGAAAATATATCACTGTTTAAGTGTGTCTGTGAGCAAATGCTATTGCTGTAAGGCAGAGTGTGTGGGTGCTGATGCTGGAATCTCTTTGGGATCAACTGCTGCACTATCACATATAGAACTAACACTGTTGAAGCAAGTCCACGAATTCTAAAATAACATTTATTTATTTTTCACTCTGTTTCTTCAATCGTATTGCAGATCAGTATTTGTTTCCCACTAGATAGCATGTTTGTTTCTATTAAACCACTCTTCAATAAGAAATGAATAACAACAGCTACAGCAAAGCCCATCACATCCATTTGGCTAGCTAGACTTTCACCACAAGCAAGTGAAGGTGTCATTTACAATAGATGAACAGATAAAAGACGACTGACTGAAGTCCCTGTGGTATTACTCAGAAAGTAACTGAAATAAATTCCAGCTTTGTTTCATCTTCTTTCAGAACATTACTTTATCTGCATCACAGATAATCCTCCATTTACCAAGCACAAGGATTTTCTGATGGATACTGATCCATACTGATCCATCCATATTTTACATTATAAAATATGTGCCTTGGCCCATAATAGCTTTGATTTATCAAAAGGCATGAGCAAGTCCAGACCTGGAAATCCATTAAATGTTCAGGTGAGAACTTTTTTGATGGGAGGAAGGTTTATCTACATGGCTAATGATAGGCATCTGCATTTGCAAATGTGAGCTCAAAAATCTGCTAGCTAAGCCACAGAATCACAGAACAGCAGCGGCTGGCAGGGCCCTCCGGAGCTGCCCCCGCCCAGCCCCTGCGTGAGNAGCCTCGTAGTACATTCAATATTCAAACCAGTAAGATGATTATTATTTTTATTATTTAAATAAAGGAAGCACTGTTTCAAAGATAGATGTTGATACTGTTAAGTACTAGAATTAGTAATATATAGATACATAGATATCTCTGTGTGTGTGTAAATGTCTCTTCCCTAAAGAACTATCTCAAAATGACCAAACTCTGAAGATTTGCTTTCTCCAAAATAGGTATAAGAGAGAGGAAGAGAGAGAAAGAGAGAGAGAGAGGGAGAAACAGAAAAAGCCCCTTTGAGCAGACCCAGAGGATTATTTTATATCATGTATTTTAAGAGAGAGAATAAACATTTCCTCTCTTTCCAGATGAGAGTTTCTGGGAAGTAATCTTTTCAGTAAATCTGAACATAAGACTATTCTTTTGCATTCCAGGTTTAAAAACCACCAATCTATGTTTCAAGACAACTAATAAGAAGTATATCTTTTGCACAGAAGGGCACGGTGAGCAGCAGCAGCAGCAGGCTGACAGGCAGGAAACCAAAGAGCACAAATCCAGACACTGCCTTCCTCCTTAAGGCAGCACCGCGTGGCAGCACCTCTTATTCCCGTTAAAGTGTTTTGGCATCTACGGTTGGAAAGCAAGAAGATCAAGAAAATCTGCAAAAATATGTTTGTACAATGTAAAATCTAAAACCAGATCACAGATCATCGGTACTAGTTTATTTTACTTCTGAAAATTTTTTGCGTAATATTAAGCCGTGGAAGGCAGAGACTTCTACCCTGAACTGACACGGGGCAGCAGAATTTTGCGTAGCTGGGAAGCTAAATCAGAGTGCTAACAATGAAAAATAGCAAGGTGCACAGATGGTACGTAGACAATGGAAGGAGTAGGGTCAGAAAAAAATCAGAGAAAGAGAGTGAATTTATTACACAGTTTCTCGCAGTACGCTAAGTAAATAATTCATAATCTGTTCAAAATTATTACTAACTTAACAATAAAAATTGTAATGAAATGATAATCAAAAGATGTTTTGGCAGATAATGAATTCTTAAAAATAAAAGCAACAAAATAAGCTAGTCTGGCTAGATTTACTTTGCCTAAAGTAACACAATAATGTTGCATATCTTAAACTCCTCTGGGGAAGGAATAAAAAATCGGAAGTTTCCCATGATAATGAATAAAGTTAGAGATATTCTGTTGAATAAATTGACAGAAATGCAAGTAACAGCAGGATTTGCACTAAAGGAGCCCCCTATACAAGTACCAAAAAGTGAATTTTAAGCTTACCGACTACACAATTTCAGCATACACACCTGAGTTGTGATTCCTTTTTAAATAAGAAAATTCACATAGATATCGATTTTATTTCAAAGAATTGAAATCATTTGTCAAGCTCTATTTAGAGGGCTGGACTAGTACTGTCCTTCGTGACCCTTATATTGGCCCTTCTGAAATGAAAACTGCACAGTATAGTAGGAATTGAAACTGCAAAGATGTGGCAGAAGGAAAGTAATCTTAAAATAGTGGTGTTTATCTCTCTATTATTTCTGTTGGGTTAGCTGACTACAGACCTTAAAATCACAGTAAGATTTAATATCCTGGCCCTCAACTACTACAGCAAAAATGGCACAGCATTTGGTCTCTAAGTCAATGACGTGTTACGTTGTCATCAGGAGCTGATCAATCCCTTGTGAGCTAAAATTGGTTACTGCTCTTTCTTTAACGAATCTAAAATTAATGAATGAAGGTGAGAAGTAGTCAATAATAACCAAAAATAATCTAACAGTGAAAACATAGTCAAACACTGACTTACTTATCTTTACATTGATGTAGGTGTATGGAAAAACAATGAATAAAGCAAGAATTTTCATGGGTCAGTAACTAAACCAGTATGACCGTAATTTGTCCACTACAAATAGCACTGCATTCACTGTCAGCATGTTGTCTTGTAGACTGATGGTACTTCAGCAGAGGAAATAATCCAGCTCATATACTTTGATTATGCATTTTAATTCTACACCCTCTCTTCCTTAGGCAGAAAACGTATGCTTCGCTTGCTCAAAATTTCTTCCACATCTATATACTTATATCTCCATTAAAAAACCCAGTTTACCAATTCTTATATGATGTAATTATCTGGAATTCATATGTATATATAATACATATTAGCATTCCAAGACGATGGCAGCAATATTTATTAATTATTCTTTTGTCAATCCTGTTAGCAGTCAGGTAAAAGTTAAAACTAATACTGAAAACTACTGTTAACTGGATGAATGGAGCCATAAGCAACTACTTAATCCTCTGCAGGATCCTTTTTGATTTTAAGTTAGAGCAAACATGTCAAGTAGAAAACCAGACAGGAACAGAGAAGGGCTCATCTTTGTCACAACATGCTAAGGTTTCCTTTGGTAATGGTCAGAACCTGGGTCAGAAGGGAATGACATTGCAACTCCTCACTATTTATCATTTTCCAGGAAGAGCTTTAATGCTGGACAGGCCAAAGCAGCCATGCCCAGCAGCTGGTTCCCTAAAGCACCGTCCCTAGTGAAGCTGCGACCCATGCCCACAAAGATAAAGACAACTAAGCTTCCTTTCAAATGCAGAAGTAGTTAATGGCATAAACCTCTGTACACCTATGCATAGGTTTTGACATTACTCCTCACGTATGCTAGTATGTTTGCTTGATAACACATACTTTATAAATGGCTGTTATCCAAGAAGTATTTTAAAAAGACTTCTGAGATAATAAAACAAGTCCAAGGAAAAGTCCCATTTGACATTGTTGCGGTTATGCCGTCAACACTCTTTTTTAAAAGAAATGCTGAAAGTAGCAGATTTGAGAGAGAAAAGAGAGGTCGTTCAGAACAAGGGAAAGGTCAGCATAAGAGACAGCATGTGAAAATACAAATGATCGCTAGAGAAAAATACAAAAAGGACTGATAAAAACTGAAGGTTGCTTAGAGAATAAAGCAGAAAGTGTACAGATCTAGAAAACCTTTACCGTGACACAGCATTTCAGCTGTAGGCAGACCCTGAAGAGCAGAGCAAAGCTGTACGGCTACAGAAGCGTCAAAAATTATTTTGGCCACAGAAATTTATTACGGCGATGGAAGGCAAAGAAATAGATAACTTCTGAAAATAATGCAAAGCAAGAACTCTTAATTCTGGATATCAGCTAAGGGTTAGAGAATAAGAAAGTGAAATACATTTTTAAGCTTGTGAAAGTCAAGATAAAGGAGAAAAGACTTCAGAACATTTGGAGGTGAAAAAGAAGGGTTTGGGTGGGATGTGAAACACGTGAAAGAACAGAATTATCAGGACAAAAATATTGAGGACACAAAAGATTACTTGAAGAAACTGGGCAAAAGACATATTTGCAGCAGGAAGCTTATTTCATACTTCCAAGTGACGATTCAATCCAAATGACAAAGACTAAACACTATTCTGTAATTGCAGAATGTTAATTATTTTAAAGATGGTATTAAAGGGAAGAATAAACACCAGCTGAGAACACCGGATAACAAAGATACACTGAAAAGGAGGGGATTCAAGCAGTAAGAATCTCTTTGTTTGCTTATATTGATTTTTTCATTAATATTATTAAACTAATACCATTTATCACAAGAAATTGAGCATTAGAATCCAAGCAAAAAAGAGCAAAATGTCCATGTGAAATAACGAGAGGTACAGCATTAGTTTCTCAAACTCTGGTGTATGGAACACATTTCAAACTGCATTCATTTATTAAATGGAATAAGTTACATTTTTGCCAAGATATAGGTTGAGTTAAAATACCACCAAGCTGCAAAGTAATGTTTGTTGCAGGAACTCAGCACTCCCCTATAGAATCTACTCCAGAAGTCACTCATAGCAGCAGCAGAATTTTAGTTTTATCCAGTTCAGACACATTTAAGGATGAGGAATTCTGCCCTATTGCTAACCTGAATCTTTATTCTATGTACTGTTATGGTTAGGAACGTATTTGTAGACAGCACACTTAAGATTGTGACACTGAGCAGAACAGAAAGAGGGTGCTACTGTAAGGAGTAAGCAACGTGGAATTTTGTCTTCAGAATTAACCTGCTCTGCTGTAGATGCTGGACCTTACAATTAACCATGTGTCTATCTCTAAAGAAAAGCATCTTGGATATAAAATAGTATGCAATAAATCTTCTATTAGTAACTCTATAGGTAAATTTGGGAAACAGAGGCTATGACATTAGTCTGTGCTGGTAATCCCTGCATCACCCATATACAACCTTTCCCTTAGTACAGCTCCCTCGGATTGGTTTAAACTATAACCTTTTCCCTTCCTCCTCTCCAAAAAGGCAAAACCAGATAGAATGATCAAAGACATTTTATTTTTTGAGAGAGGCAAACCAATTTAGAAACCATAACTTTGTCTCCTAAATTTAATGTTTCTGCTATTCATAATCTTATCAGTATAGGTTTAGGAGAATTTATATTTAAAATTTGCTTTTATGTAAATACACAGGATCTGAAGGTGAGTTTCTCCTTTCGTATCAGCCCTCTCAATTGCCTAAATGTAATATTCCATGCCAAGTGCTACAGATCACGGTATCTCTTATTTCCCACAGCTACTGCATATCACATTATTGTATCTGATCACTGGAGCCTGTTAGCTGAGATTCATTTACGCTGAGTCAGTTTATTAACAAAAGGCCTGATACACAAACCAGTTTTTATCAGTAATGTTTCCATCTAGATATGCGGAGTTTTAATCACCCCCATCGCTATCTGTACCTATGAAGACTTCAATATATTTAAATTCTGCTTAATTTGTGTTTGAAGAAAACACAAAAGAATGTAAGTACATTTTTAGGGAGTCTTCTTGCCCACTTGAGCTGGGAAGCAGCATGCCAAAGACAGTGCAATAATTTACTTGGCATCCTATTTTCCTTTCCAAATTACCTCTGTAGAAAAGGTAATTAATATTCTTGTTTCTGGTATCATGACCTTCGTTAAAGAGGAATCAAAGTATTTTATTTCATGTTGACATTTCTATGCCTGATAACTGAAGATTCTGTAATCTACCAGACCATGTCAAATGCGTAAAAAAAAATCATCTGATGTTTGGAGCAAATTAAAAAGAATTGTCCTCTTGTTTCCTGCAAAGCAATGAGCCTTCGAGATGGCAAGAGATCCTCGCACCACACTGTGCTGCTCACTAGCAACAGCATCAACAGTTGAACATTTCACTCTTGCTCTCAAAGCTGCTTATCTCCATAGCTTGCTCTCATTCAGAATTGTTTGGTTCTTAGGAGCAAATCATGATGACTTCTTTAAAATTAGCAATAAAAATGCCACAATGTTGGAGCATCAGTAAGCTTTTGCAATCATCTGCTGTAATCATGAAACAGTTCAAATACATTTCATTATCTTTATTACTCTTGAAATCACTAAACTGTCTGAAGATCACTTTAAATATAATTTAAGAAAGTAAGTGATAATAATCACTTTCTCATGGCAAAAGATGGCAACCGCATGTGGGTTTTTCAAGAATGATTTTTCACCTCAGAAAAGGCAAATTCTTAAGCACAATGTAAATTTCAGAATATTAATAGGTTTACTTAATCACTTGTAGTTAAATAATTTTTATATTGGTTAAAAAAAATCATAGAGATACAAGCCATGCAAAAACACCTACAAAAATTAAGCTGTGAATTATCCTGCTATAGAAATGGAAAAAGCCCCACTATCTGTCCCAGCCAGAGAGATTTTCTTAACAACGGGGAACACTTAGCCTTACGATTCCTATCACTACCAGCAAATAAACTTTCTTTTCTAGAAGTATTCAATAAAAATACTCCTCTGCTTCCATTGTTCATTGATTAAAATTAATGTTGTAGTCTATTTATTTACACCCCGAGATTTTTACAAACATTCTTTTTAAGAAATGTATAATCCCTTTAAGATAAACCTCGGAGTCGCTTGTTTATGCGTAGCTCTTGGGAGCTAAATTAGCCTTTGCTTAAGAATCTGATGAGAGCAGCAAGCCAGGCCGGGAGCAGTAGTTCTCCCCACGTGGCGTGTGTCTGACAGTGTGGAGAAGTGCTCTAGAGCTCCTGAAACGATTCCCTCAACAACGCGTCTAGGAGGACGCTAATCACCGCGTGATCTGCTCCTATTGTACGATGCTCTCCATGCCTGTAATTTCTAAATCTCGATGCTGTTACACATATTTGATATCATTTTATGATTTCCAAACAAGCTTGATTGCTAATATCTTAATTAGGATGTCTAGACGCAGAAGTGACAGCAACACCTGCAACAGCATGGACCTCCAGGAAGAGAAATTTCTCCAGGCTGCCATGGTGAGCCTGCGCCCAGTATACAGCCTGGCTAATTTTTTCCAGCACAAGTATTGCTACATCATACTTCAATTCCTGCTCTGACTGCAGAATAGGCATATCCAGGGATTACTCATCTGTTGCAGGACTTTTGTATGAATAAAGTCAGAGGAGCCAGTTAAGCTTCTACCACTGTCAGTGGCTCAACTGGAAGTAAGTCTGGAGAGGCAGATAACGATTGTGATTGAACTCATTAGACTGCTCCTCCTGCTTACAGGCTCAAAATAGATTTCAGGTACATTAAATCGAACCTGCTACCACCCATACTAAAACACTGGCATTAGATTTTTATAAATGTATCAAGACTCAAAGAAAAATGAGTACCACATAGGTTTCTGTGTGTGTGTGCTACTGTTAATGTTTTAATGCCTAAAAAGTGCAGTTAAGGCATAGTACCTTAAACACCATGGAGATGATTTCATTGAAATATCTTTGAATTTTTAAATAATTATATGAAGTCAGCATTGCAAACCTAAGTTGGGATTTCAAGTTACTCTTTTACATCCAACTGCATGAAGAGCACGGGGTATGCTAATAGAAAGGCTTCTGAAATGCCCCAAACCAGTGTGGGCAAATTATTAGTCCCTTGTAAAAGCTATCGAATAATGCAGGTATTCAAAGGAAGAGCTGAATGCTCACTCCAGAATAGCAGTTTGAATACTGGTGTCTTTGTCTTCTCCCTATTGTACATCTCAACTAGCCTTGCCCGAATATGCACTGCGAGGCCTCAAACCTAAGTACTCACCACCTGGAAAAAAAACTTAGGTATGTGACACGTTCATGATTCTAACAGCTCTGCGTAGCACTGTAATTTCACTTAAGATCTTCTCACAATTTTGTTCTCCGAAATCTGATGCTAAAAGAGGTTAAAATAATAAACCTGCTCGTTTACTGCGTAGCAAAGAAGAACAATTGAATGTTGATCAAGAGCAAGAATTATTTTATGTTCTGTTTCATCTCTTTTGCTGCTTTCTATTTCTCCACCTCAGCATTACATCTCTATGACAATCATTATACAAACGACATCATTCTGCAGCCCACACAGGCAGTTAACAATTTATCCCTGTTGTCTCAATCATATCCACTTATGAAAATGGCAATCATTCTTGCTTTGAGATTCTGCTAGTGAATATGAATAATTAATTTTATCCCTTGAGTCTCAACACTAGTTTCCACTGTCCCTTTAATTACTTGGACAAACAGGTTGGGATCTTCATTTCTGCGCCTATTAAGCCACAAATCTTTTAACGCGATCAAAGAAACAGTCTTAATACCCTTGATCTCCCCATAAAGATGTAAGTTAGCAGTGAATCATGCCACAGTCTTCCACAGAGTACACTGCATTTATGAAATTTCAGATATGTGTCAGCTACTTCACTTGCATCTGTTGAATCTACAGCCAAGCTGACTATACACCTGATGAGTAGCTGTACAGTTAGCCCTATTAAAAACCCCTGCTGTTCTTGTTGTTCAGTCTGTGTTGCTCTTACAGTAGTGAAATCTCTCTCTCCCCATTAGAAAAATCCCATGCAGGAGATGGAAAGCTTCAATCGCTAGAGAAATCAATCCAGCTTTTGCACGAATTCAGCTTTTTCTCCTTCCCTTTCAATGAAAAGATTTAAGTTGTTACTCAGATTCCTCCCAAATACCAACATGTCATCTGTCACTAAATATGTTGTCTGGCTTTCACGCTGACTCTAGGATCTCTTTCAAGCTCAGGACCATGCGATGTATCAAATGGCTCACCTTCGCAGAAAGATAAAATACCCTCCGGCTAGCTTAGTCAAGATCTCCAAACAGGAGCACAAACGAAAAGCAGCATTTGTATTATCACTGTTCATTTAAGAAATAATGTGAGCTAAAAACTAAATTTCAGTATAAACAAAGCACCTCTGATTCTGTCATTATTTGACCACGCCTACATGGGAAACATATCATGTTATAAAGAGCAGTCTGATTAATTCAAACTCATCTCATGAAATTAATATTTAACCTGAAAATTCACTGGAATCCACTGAAACGCAAAACAATTTCAAAAGGGTTACTTTTGTCTCAGAAAGAAAGAATCGATGCATGAGCTGTCTTTTTGTTATTTACAGAAAAAGCCGAAACATTCTATTAGGCCTTTTATCAGCTTTAACTGATATAAACCATGATGCATCCTTAAAGATCTTGAAAAGATTTAAAAGAAAAGAACGGCAGTTTTCTATTCCATTAGGCCTTCCAAGCTTGCAGAAACTGCAAATATTATGCTTTCTCACATCTTATTGCCAAAGCTTAACCCCAGGATAAGCGGCTATAGCTTTCTTTAACAGCTGCGCAAGATCAACACTGAAAATGGTATAACTTTGGTCCCAGAGCATGTATTTTATATGATCTATAAACTTTGTTCATAGTATATAACAAATTATTGTCCTCCAGAAGGCAATTTACATTTCCAAAAAAACCTTGTTTTGCGCTTGTTTTTTCACTAAAACCAGGACGTACGTCTGACATTGTTGCTGTATGATATACATCAACAGCTAATTAAATCAGTCACAGGTATTTCATTGTTTAACACAGCTGGTAGTTGAAACAAACCTTTTCCAGCTCATGTTCCAGAAAGAGTCTTGTAACAGAATAACCTCCAGAGAAGGAGGTTGATTTAATGGTTTGGGCAAAGGCTGCGGCCGAAGCTGACGTGAGGCAAAGCCAGCAGCGGCAGGACTCGTCCTCCTTGTGGCACTTCCAGCAATTTAAGGATGTGGCAGAATCTGCGCCGTGCCCACAGCAAGGCGCAGCAGGCAGCGTCCCCGCAGCTTTGTGGACACAGCGCTGCTTCCCAGAATTTGGTCCTTAATTTCTCCATACGTAGTTCCCTTATTGATGGTGGTATTTCTTCCCCCCGAACGCTGTGTTTGTAACGGACTAAATCCATCATAAGAGAGCCAGTCCAAAGTACCGTTCTGAGGGCACTAAGGAGATTCTTTGTTTCATGTATAGGATAATCAGGCAGAAAAAATACAAGAATTATTAACAGAAGAAAAAAACTCCTCTGTTATTGTAAGGGTACTTCTTGATCAGAGAGTAACAGCACACAATTACTCCATAAACTTCACAGAAATGACATTAATGTAGAGCCAGTGGAATACTCCTCTTTTCCTAAGCATACTGCAGCCAGGCAGCCAGGCGCCCCAGCTAGCTGTATGGCTTGCCCAAAGAACGTGCTTCTCAAAGCTGAGCTGGCAGAAGAGAGGAATCAAGAGTTCATTTTCCTCCTTTCAATAGAAATAACTGGAGCGTATTTAGACTTCTCGCCTGTGAACTTTTCATCGCAACTTGGTTTAGGAATTTGGAGAGGCACATCAGCGTTAATTACATAAAACGAATAACAGACCAGGCTGCCTGAAGTCTCTGAATGACACGGCCAATCTACGCATAGAGCAACCTCAGTTCCTTCAATGTAACCTAACGTTTTGATTTTCTGCTAAGAACTCTATGGATTTGTGACAAACTAAGAGCATAAATGGGTCGATGCATTATAAACAAGCTGTTAATTTACTTTGTTCGATTACCCGAATATGACCATATAAATACCTGAGAACAAGCAAAAAATCTGATGTATTAAATGGAAAAAATAAGAAACATGTGAATTCCCTTCTTCTGTCACATACTGACTTCAGTGAAGCCAGGATCCCTCCTGTACATTTTCAGTGACAGGTATTAACCAAGGATACATGGATTTAATTAGTAAAGAACCATTAAAAGTGATGAACTAAGCTCAGCTGGTAAGGAGAAAGACAGTTTGTCTTGTCACGTATTAACATTACTCTCAGTGATAGAAATGCAAAATTTTAAATAAGTAACTGATTTTTAGCAAAAATTTCCTCTAAGCTTGTAATCAACTCCACGCAATTACGGTATATTCACCAAAAGAATGAAGGAAGAAGCAAAAAGGAATTTGGATGACAACTTCTTCAAAGGCATCACTGATTGTATTATCTGTCCTTCTGGGAGAAAACCAGCGGCTTTGAAGAAAGGTACACGACAAAAACGGGCTAGTATTTACATACGTGAGCAGAGGGTGCTTGCAAAGCAGTGAAAATCAGCCCACAGACTTATCCACTGTGCCGTAACAAAATCAGAGGAGCCACAAGGAAAATCAGGAAAAAATCATTTGGACAGAAAGCAGTCTACAAAGAAGCCACATCTGATTAATCTGGGAGTAGCCGCTGGGCATTTTTTTGAAGTAAAGCACCATATATACTAAAAGGAGTTATACAGACTTAAGGATTTGGCCTGAAAAAAAAAAATTTTTTTTTTTCTGAACTTTCTTCTAAGTTTCTAAATAATCCATAAAAATACTTCTAATGAAGCTAAATAAGCAAGTTAGCATTTAATGGTCCAAAATCCTTTTTGTATGTACGCCAACACACAATAAAAACGTCCAAACCAACAGAAACACCTTTTCTCTCCCTTGCTAGGTTGGTACTTCAGCTAGCTAAATTTATACACTCATTGTGGTTTATCACAGACTATCATGGCACAGAAGTGCAAAAATAAACTGCATTTCATTGCAGTATCTACAGTCAGATCCAGCAAAAGCTGCTGGAGATGCAAGGGGACAGGTGAAAAGATAATTAGGGCAGTGATGAGCCTCACTGTTAGATCTGACTGAAACACGTGGTTACACTGTGTTGGGAAAACCACAGTTTGACCCAATTAGTCAAGTTTTTATTTGAGAATACTGTCTTATTTTGCTTTCTTTTTGTAACTATAATCACTTGATTATCATTTTTTGCCAGGGGAAGAAATAAAACCCAACCCAAAAACCAAAACCAGACTCACTTGGAAAGAAAATTTTAGTCAAAGACCACTTGCTGCTGCTGCTGAAATCTTATAAGGACTTCTTGGGTACTTTGGCTTAATTTATTCTCTGAGGAACCTATTAGGAACAGTAATTATGAAACACTGAAGATGACTATCAAAGGGAGTTGGAAAACCTGATAGAGTATTCTTCTTACCAATAAGAAGATTAAGAAAAATAAGGATCTTGGCTGTCCAAGGAAACAACATTCAATAAAATATTTTTTTTAACAAACTGAATCTCAATGATTTTATGTATCTGTCCACTACAGCTCTTCTACCACTGTAGTAGTTTCTTTATAATGCATATTTGTTTTAACAAGATGGCTGTGCAAGAAGCAAAATATTCAGTGGCTGGCGGAGGAACTGCTCTCTCCTTTGCACTTTGCGTCAGCCCCAGCAAGGCCGTACACAAGGATGCCGAGCGGTTGCTGCCAAGCTCAGGCCCTGCCTATCTTTCCCCCAAAGTCAAAGGAACTCTTTGGATCTCTATCATCAAATCAACCACCAGTTTTTATTAAATTTGTAGGAACAATGATCTTATGACTAATGACTTAAATATAATGACTAGATCTTATGACTAATGATTAGATCTAATGACTTCTGGCTCTGTCAAATTTGCATGAAATTAACCCATGTGTTGAGAAATGGGGAGGAGGTTGGTAGTGATAAATGACTGAACAGGCAGACATGGAGACTGAAAAATTTGTCCCTTAGGAAGCCAGTCTAAAAATAATAATAATAATAATAATAAAAAAAATCTAAGTGATCAATCAATTAATTTTAGATTTTTTGACAACTGTTTCTCTTCAGAAGAGGCGTTAACTCCACAATCAAATGTGCTAGCAAACATGGTTCAATTTAAAGCAGTTTCATATCAGCAGGAATTAAGCCAACCTAGTGTTTATGAATCTTTCCACCCTTCCTCGTAGGGAGCATATTATACTGTGTACTCTAAATCTTTTCTCCAGTGAATTAGGGCATGGATGGAAACAGAAAATGTGTATCTTGCTGAAGATAATGCTACAGTTCAACTGTGCTCTGGAGAGCAGGTGAAGGTTATCTGAGGTTTGAAGGAGAGGATTCTTCAGTGGAAAAATGCATTTGGGATGCAGGGCACAGGACTCGTAAGGAAGAAACAATTGTGTAAGTACGCAGTTTGTGCAGGACTAACACTCCCAGCGTCCTCACACCGGTTGCCAAGGCTGCAAGACCTTGCAGCTCTCGAAGCAAATCAGGCCTGGGCACCCCAGCATAGAGCTGCTGCAGGAAGGCAGCAACCCCCATTTTCTAAAACTCTTCCTAGTAATGGCAGCCACCGTATTATAGTGCCAGGCGGGGAAAATAAGATCTACAACAAGAAAAGTGATTATTAAACAAGCCAGCCAACATCCCCCCCACATCAACACAAAAACATGCAATGCAGTTAGCTAGTAAAATCCCTTCAATATTTACAAACAGCTAAAATAGATGAGCTGTTCTTTAAAATTTATGTGAACACAAAAACAATAGAACATCGACTTCCTGGTAAGATTATGATAAAATACTTTCCACTTACCAGCAAACCCCGGCTATATATGTTCTTAAACAAGCGTAAGTAGAAAAATGACCTATTTTACCCCTCATACTACATTTTATTTATTCAGTTTCTCTGAGTCTCTACAATATAAAGTTCAACTGAAATTTGATCTAAACTAAGTCATTCCAACCTAGATGCTTAAATAAAAGTGAAACACAGTAGTGAAAGTGTACAGATTGAAAAAACACTCAATAGGCATCTTTAGTTAGGCACAATAAAAAGCAGATTCCCTTTTTGCATGAAGAATTCAAGGCTTTAGAGACCAGCCAAAATTTAGATGGGAGGCAGAGCAGAATGCTTTCTACAGAGACCTGGAAGTTGGAATCCAACTGTTTCTCGTAGCTGATAGCTGATTTGCTAAGCAAATGCACTCTGGTAACGTAAGGTGGTTTTCCTAGACCTCTAAAGACACAGACATGTGACAAATGCAACAGACCACTCACAAAGAAAATGCTTTTCAATGCACACATTTTACTGCTTCTTCTGAGTCTGCAAAATGCGTTACATAGTCTTGTCTGGCATTTATAAGAGGAGAGACTTTGGGGACAGACAAACTGGGGAAGCAAGTGAATGGAGGAAAACTGGTAAAAAGAATGCAGATGTGGGGGAGGACTCATATGAAACATGTGGAGGAGCTAATGACATCGTTAACACCAAATTAAATGAGTTTTAATGAGCATTTCCCCCTAGGAGATAAGGCATTAAAACATTACTTGCTGGAAGTAGTAACTAGATGAAGATTTGGTTAGACTTTTCTGAATCTCTGAGCTGCAATTTGTCTAAATGGATTTTTTTTTAACAAAATGTCATGATATAAATACACGCTATTCTGTGATCTGCCAGATTTTGCCATCACCCAGAAACAAAACTTTTTTATTTGAATCTCTCCCATAGGCTAAGATGTGATGTGGCTGGTAAAACAAACAACTGGGACATATCAGTATATATTTGAAATCAGTTTGAAGATTGTTTTTGAATTATGTAGCTGAAGCATTAACCACTTTATATGATTATAACTTTTAAAATCCACCCTTTCCTTTTCAAAAAGTAAACATTTCTGACCTGGGAATTCTTAGAAGAATGCTTAGTCAGCTATTAGTCAGCTTAGTCAGCCATGCTTAGTCAGCTATTTGACCCACAATTTAAAAGGGGAGTCACCAAGTCAAAGAAATATCTCCCCAAAAGTAGGTGATGAAATCCACATTCATTCAGGTTGGTTGGGTGAAGGAAGGAAGGAAGGGGGAATTGCTACTGAATTTTTCTGTTCAAACTTAAGTAGACCATGGTCTGTTGCACGGTGAATAACTAAGTGATGTTAACTAAGTGAAGTGTGCCCTGGCTGAGAGGCACCCACATCGGCGAAGGCAGGTCCATGCTGGAAAGCGCATCCAGCTCTGGAGCCCCCAACATAGAAAGGACATGGACCTGCTGGAGTGGGGCCAGAGGAGGCCACGGAGGTGATCAGGGGCTGGAGCACCTCTGCTATGGAGACAGGCTGAAAGAGCTGGGGGTGTTCAGCCTGGAGAAGAGAAGGCTGCGGGGAGACCTTATTGCGGCCTTCCAGTGCTTAAAGGGGGACTATAGGAAGGATGGGGGCAGCCTCTTTAGCAAGGCCTGCTGTGACAGGACAAGGGGTAACGGTTTTAAACTAAAGGAGGGGAGATTTAGACTGGATATAAGGAAGACATTTTTTACACTGAGGGTGGTGAGACGCTGGCCCAGGCTGCCCAGAGAGGTGGTTGATGCCCTATCCCTGAGGACATCCAAGGTCAGGCTGGACGGGGCTCTGAGCACCCTGCTCTGGTTGGGGCTGTCCCTGCTCACTGCGGGGGTTGGACTGGATGGCCTCTGAAGGTCCCTTCCCACCCAAACCATTCTGTGATTCGATGATTGTAAATGGAAAATACCTGGGAGTCGGGGAGAGGGAGAGAAAGTGTAGAGAGGCACTTTGGGTCCCGGCCCTCTGAAGACTTCAGGATAAACTTCTTACAGATGGAAAGCTTGGCTCACTGACTTCAAAAGCCAAACATATATTGTGAGACTTGCTGATTACCTATGACTGAGAAAGAAAATCGAAAGATGGTCTATTCTTAGGAAGAAAAGGGGATTTAAGTAGTGCTTTGAGGCCAGAAATGCAAAAGCTACCTACAGAATAGTGGCCAAAAATAGCATATTTGTAGATGGCATTGAGCACTTGGCCCTATCTACGTAGACCTTTCATTAACTGTTTTTTTTCAAAATTGAATTTACACTTCAAAGGATTACATTTTCAGGTTGCCATTTTAGCACAGTTAAATTTTCTAATATTAATGGTCATAAATTAAATCTAGTTCAGTTCAAAATCTAGTTATGTATTTAATTCCATTAACTTCCTGGCACAGAAAATTTAGCCAGGCAATTATGCACCCTGCACACTTGCAACTAACAGTATTATTTATTAAAAACGTTTTCTAGAAGTAATGTCCTTGTTTCACAAAAATCAAGCAAGTTTCATATTTTTTCCTGGTGGCCTTTCCCATTTAACTCTTTGCTATTCATTAGGAACCATGAAGTATAAGGAGCAACGATTGATCGAGGCAACCTGTGTGTAGTTTTTAGATTTGTCTTTCAGCTTCTTTCATTCTATTTTGCCTGTGCTGGTGAACTGAGTTAAATTTTCTGGGTAAAGATGGATGTTATACAACACAAAAGTGCTGAAATACGCAGCTGAGTAGAAGCCAAATCATGTTTTATCTATATTCCATTGTAAATTATTAATTCTTATGACTTATTAATGCACATTCAATGCAGAATTCTTTAGATGATTAATAAACACTCTACTTCTGAATAAGATTTTAACTACTACTTTTCTTTAAATGCAAAGCAAAAATAAATAGGTTATATGTAGTATAGTAGCCATAGTATAGTAATAATGGCGTCTTTTTGTATTTATCTAGTTCTCATATATCTAGTCAACCTGGAAAAAAAATCAAATGACTATATTTTTTGTGTACTAAAGATACATAATTAATCTACAAATCTATTAAAAGTACCATGATTTAAAATCAACAAGCTCAAGGCACCAGGTAAGTCAAATTGTCAGCAAACTTTGCCCCATGGATCATCAGGTAACAGATACCACTTTGAAAGCAAACACGCAGAATCTGAGCCTGGAACCTCCATTCTAGCTTGGCAGTATCATGATTTTCAAAGGAGAGCTGTTGTATTCTCAACGCTCTTTTGTTCAGAATAATTAGACTGCATTGAGAAAACATGTTAAAGTTTAAAAATTCACAAACAGAGAAAAATATCAGAGTGATCTCCATGAGCTCGCTATCATCTACCTTTCAGAGTCAGATAGGTTTTACCTCATATTCAATAAAAATACAGACATACATCTCTGGGTTGAACGCTACTGTTACACAGCTTGCCCAGTTTTTCAACCTGTGAAAAATTATTTTAGAGCATTTCCAAATCTTAGCAGTAGATGGTTAATATAGAATGTGACAAGAGAAATAGGTGGTACTTCTCTCTCTGTGGTAGAGAAAGGTCACGTTTCTTCAGATAGGAATGAAGAATATGCATATATCTCTTCAAATGTACGTTATTTTTTGTTATTATAAGCGGGTAAATGAATCAACATGTAAAGCAGTCCTAGGGCAGGACAGATGCAGTGAAACATAGCATAAAGAGACTGCAGCTGCTGCTGATTCAAGAAACAGCACGCAGGTGCGGTTTAGCTAAAATTCTAAAAGTTTCTTTTAATTTGGAAATTATATTGGCTCAAAGCACTCAGGAACCGCATCTGTAGACGCTCATGCTAACTTCATCCTGTTAACACAACCGCTTGGCTGTACTGTTGATACAATTGTCTGCAAAATGGATCTTTAAAATACATCCCTGAAATGACCTGGTTTAAAAATGATTGGTTTTGAGGCAGAGTATCAAAACCTGCAGCAGTGAGTTTTACTACAATTGCTAGGCTTAAACCCATAGCAACAACAAATGGAAGGTTCCATTCTCAGCCTTCCCTCTGCAACCTTATCACAGATACGGCAGTTATACACCTTGAAGTCTTATTTTTTATGAGATTTGGTGACTACACAGAAATGCTCTGGTAGCAGTCCCTTACTGCAGTCTGATAATCTCAGCTGATGGGGGCTTTGCCAATATATCACAGAGGCACAATAACGTACAATGAGAGGATACCTTTAAGGTATATTCTAAAGTGCCGAGGATAACAGTGTGCTTACATCTCCTCCTCTGTATCTTCCTCTTGCTCAGTCTTCAGGAAAAAAAAAAATTAGTGCAAACTTCCATAAACCTGAAACTATGTTAAAAAGAGGACTCTAGATTCAACATTTTCCCTGCAGCTAACAGCACATACTTTTGCATCTACTCACATAATACGTGAATCGCATACACACTTCTAACAGGAAGAGAAAGGAAAGGTTAGTTATTAAGGAAAAACTGGGACACGGAAGAGATTATGTGTCATTTAACAGCCTGCAATGAACAGTGCAATTGCTGTTTCAGCGTCCTTTTAGCTTTGAAATAAGGAGCATTCTTGGTATATTACACTCTTCCTTCCTCCCTCTTCCCTCGGAAATGCTACTTTGCAGTTCTGCTGTATTATTTCTAGTATGTTAACACATCAACATACTTAAGAGCCTGATCTTCAAATCCTTCTTCAAGGCTTTCAGTCCAATTTCATGCCTAGTGTTCATATATATCATTAGGCATAGTTTCATCCTTCCTTAGGGCAAGAGAGCACGACTGGATACCTCCTTGACATAAACACCCCCGCAAAAAAGTTTGAAATTATTCTGTAATTCTTTCTTACCTTTTTGGTTAGAAACTGTCATAATGGAATTAGTAATATTTGCTCTACTCCTCAGCTAAGGTCATTAAATCAGTTACTAGCAGAAGTAGGTTTAATTCTATATCTATTAACTACGGGTACAAAAGAGAGATGAGTTACAGTGTGCTCTATCAGGGGTGTTGCATCCTTTAAGGCATTTTTCCTGCATTCAGAAGGAAACTTCTTAACATGTATTGTGATTATGTGCAAGAAAGGATTATTAACTCAAAATGTAACTCAGAAGCAATACTTTAGTCAAAAGATGTACCTGTAGAAATTATGTAAAACTATTCTGAAAATAGCCCAATCCATAAGTATTTAAGAAGGTAAGTATAACATATGACATTTTGTATCTTTACCAACTCATTTAAGTGACCAGGCAACTCCTGGCCTTTAAATACCAACAACATTTAATAGCACTTGTTTATATGTTTATTCAAGTGAACTTAATACTGGGCTGAGACCTACTCAGTACACAGTAAAAATTTCAAAGGTAATCTACATGATTTTTAGTTTCATGGTACGCAAAGTACCCACTTGCACTTCTACAACTTCCAACTCAGAGAAGGCAACGGCATTGACTGTAGATTACTGCAACTTCATCGCACAAGCCAGAACATGTGCCTTGACATTCAAATGTGCATCCCCTCTCAAAAACAGGAAGCAATTACTTCTATTTCTTCTCTTTCAATAATACACTTGCATCTGCATAGTACAGTTATATGATAGATTATTTAGATTTTTTGACACAGTGTTCGAAAGCATAGAGGCTACTTTGGGCTCAGTGTCTCATCTTGATCCTACATGCTTACTAACTGCAGAGGAAGAAAAGCTTCTGTAATTAACCTGCTGGGAAATATCAGAAATCTTTAAAATTCCCACTCTACATGCAAATATCTGCCACCTTTCTGGTTTACTACAGGCTATTCAGGCTGCTGTCATTCTTAACAGACTGTGCAGGTCCCAGAAGAGTCAACTGCCACAAAATTCAGCAAATCCCTTGAAGAAGTAAGGAGGGGAACAGTAAAAAAAAAAAAGAAAAGTAAAAGTCATCTTTTATAGAGATATCCCGATTCAACGATGTAGTAAAATTTATCAACACTCATAACAACAACAAGACCTGGGTTTAGAAGCAGATTTCAACACATCTTGATAACCAGCTCTATAATCTCTCAAATAAGAAATCTTATGACTTTTAAATATTCTTAAATTAGAAATGCAAGGAAGAATTTATTTGAGGCTACAGCAGCCACATAGTGCAACCCAACAAAACCGTCTGAAAGGAGCTATAATACAAAGTTTACTGCCAAAACACACAAATGGCAAAACAATAACATTCTAATCAGAAAGCTTATTGGCAACTAGTATTTAATTTGGGATGTTTAGCTAGCTTTTTGTAAGCCTATATTTAATTTTGTCACTGGATTTTCAAAATCAAAAATGGTGAAGAGAACATTTAACATACTACAACTGAAATAATTCTTAGGAATACTGTTGTTGATTTAACAGTGTGTTGGACTACTGCCAGGACTAGGAGCTATATTCAGTTAGTTTATGAACATATGTCTTAATGTGTTTAGAAGAACCAGGGTCCAATTAAATTCACTAAAATTATTTAGCAGATGGAATCAAATGTTCATGTGTCTCATGTTCATATAATTGTGTTTATTTTATTTTTGCTTACAAAAAACCTAAACCAGCTATAAACCTAAAACCAGATAGAACGTTTTTCTTCTGTCAGGATGCAAAGATGAGTATCACAAGTTGTCTTGAACTCAAGGAACTATGATCTGTATTTCCTCAGTTACCATATATACAGTGTAGAACACTTCTAGAGAGGAGAGCGGCAAGTTAACTGTACTGTGATAGTATTTACATATCTTTGGAAATGTGCAAGAGTAACTAATAAAGATATGCACCTATTAAAAGCTAGCACCACTCCGGAAGGAGGAAGCCAATGCTGTTTCTAACTTAAAGTATTTGTGGCAACCCTAAGCATACAGTCCACTTCAGTCCGCCTGTGACAGGAAAACTGATTAAAATAATTACAGATAAACCTATAAAACCACCACATACAGGAAAGGAAAGCTGCAAAGAAAAAGCCCGGCATGTGTCTGCTCTAATTCTGGAGCGTGCGAGGAGAATGAAACGTAGATAGCTGAAACTCCCTGACAAGTTTATTCAGATTTCCAAAGCCCTTTTGACAAGCTCCATGCAAAAGACTATTAAACCTCGAGGTGAAGCCATGAAGTAGAACCTGGTTAAGCACCAGACAAAGGAGAAGGAATGAGTCATGCCTTTTAGTACCCTGAAAGAAAGTGTAATGTCCCACACTTCCACAATGGAAACGTAAAAGAGGCTGAGTAGCAAAAAGGCAAACCATCATAGTAGACAACTGTTTTTAGTCAGAGTTTGAGCTTACTGAAATTTCAAAATGAAGCTAGCAGAAGAAAATAAATGGGAAGTCTAATACCAGAGAAAATTTAATCGGTGGGAACAGAGGACGCTCAGTACTGACAACAAGAGACCTCTGCTTTATTGCACAGGTACTCCTGTTCACACTTCCCATTACATGACAACCGAACTTCCTCCTACATGAGAAGGAAACATCCTCAAAACTCCCCACATTTATTGCTGATAGGTAAACGATGACAGCAAAAAGCGAAATATGTCTATTACTGAGGCCCAGGCTGCATGGAGGCCCCTGCTGTCATCAGGAAGGACCTAAAAGCTCTTCCGAGAGTGCAGCAGTGCTCTGAGAACTTGTGGTAGCAGTGTTGCTTAAATTGAAATTATGTGTTACGGAAAAAAAAAAAATAGTTCTTTTATGGGACAGACCAAGGCAACTCATATGCCTTTTCACAGAATGAAGACCGAGAAAAAAAGGGCATTAAGTAGGGCAGATGCCGAGCTGTTATTATATGAAATTGCTGCTTCCCGGTTTCGCCTGAACGTCTCACACAGCGCTGCTCAGACCTGCATTTACCTTTCCATGCTACACAGTTTCTACAGCTGCAGTCATCCTTCACAGACCAGTATCCTTGGCTCTCGTGCCTCCTCATCACCCCCCATTCACAGTTCCGAGCCCTGGTGCACAACTTTGACTGTTGCCCTACTACTTTTTCATATCCACCTATTCAGTTGACAACTTCTCTGTACCTGCCCTGCATGAGTTTTCCTCTGTCTGAGCAAGCCCTCTCAATTTCACATTAGCCAAAACTTAATGAGCAAACATCTAAGAATATCTTCTAATCACTGTACAAAATCAGGAATAATCTCTCTCCATCCTGAAAACTGTATTTTGCTCACAGCTTCTTGTAGTCGATCCCTTAGCCACCTTCCTATCCAAGTTTTTCCACCTTCAATAATAGTATCCTTTGGAATGCTAAAGTAAATGTTTTATAGTACGGTCAGTCTGTTTGGATTTAAACTTTACCTTTGTTTAAGAAAACAGCTAATCTCTCTCTCGTTAGTCTTCACAAACTAGATTGAAAAAACCACACTGCCATTTGTACCACTTCCCATTTACTTTCAGTTATCTACCTGTTCTTTTTAAAATTCTCGTTTAAAACTTCACACAGAATCGACCATCAGAAATCCTGCTGGCCTACAGTCATCTCACATTTTATCTTTTTGAATACAGATGTTATGTTTGCTATTCATGTTTCATGCTGGACTATATTTGGACTCCTGAGAAATACAAGCAACACAAATACTGTTTATCAGCTCTGCAGTTGCTTGTCAGGCTCATTTTCAGTAGGTACCTAATCACCCACATGCACAACATGAACCTTACTGAAAGCTGACGCAAAGCACTCTTTTTTTTTGTTTCCAGACCTAAAGAAGAGGTAATATTACATGTTGAGGGAGGTGTGAACATACTATTTATGTCCCAAATATTAATAAGAATGAACAATTTTTTGTTACTTGTTTAAAAATGCCTTACAAAATGCAAATCATAGTGGTTCCTGACTGTTTTGCGTTCTTTTTATTTTTAACTTTCCCGACTTTTCAATCTCCTTTCAAATCTTTGTAGATTCTCTACTTTCTCCTTAAAGAGTTTATTCATGCCAGTAAAGCTGCAGTCTTTTCCACAAGCTTTTGACACACAGGCCTTTCTCCTCTGTATTCAAAGCTCTCCAGACCAGTTAACTGTACTGTTTCATCTTCTTAATTTTTTAAAGCTTGTCCTTCTAAAATCCCAGTGTTTAACTGTATATAGAATGTTTGGGGTTTTTTTAAACTTGCTTGTATCTGCTTTGCAATCTGACATAAACTAGTGCAGCTCGCAAGCTCGCTCAAATTCAACACTTCTCTATTGGACCAGCCTTTCCCTGAGACTCTCATTCAGCACACAAAGCCCATAAATTTGGGATTTAGAAGTCTCCTATAATCACTTATTTCCCATGGATTTTGATTTCCTCCCTAATCTCACAGAAATCTACATATATTTGGTATCCATATCTATTTCGACATATGCAGAGGTCAGTAACAGTCATATCAACACTATTTTACTTCAGTGTTTTTGCTCTTCATGACAGCAGTTCAAAACATTGCAACTATCAATATCATCCCCATTTCTTTTTTGGATAATTTATCATAGAATCACAGAATGTTTTGGGTTGGAAGGGACCTTCAGAGCCCATCCAGTCCACCCCCCTGCAGTGAGGAGGGACAGCCCCAACCAGAGGAGGTTGCTCAGAGCCCCGTCCAGCCTGGCCTTGGATGTCTCCAGGGATGGGGTATCTGCCACCTCTCTGGGCAACCTGGGCCAGCGTTTTACCAATTTAAACTGTGGCCTCACTCAGGGCTCATTTCCTTCTTTCTTAAAGAGACTCTACCTTTCCATTCTCGGTTTTCCACTCACAGCTGCTGTTTGGGCTGTCCCTGGCCAGGCACTGGCAGCGGGGGCTGGAGGGTGGTCTCTGTGGGAGGAGGTCGAGGCTGCCCCATGCCCGGACATGGCTGGTTCCAGCCAGTTCCAAGATGGACCCACCGCAGGACACAGCTGAGCCCATCTGTGAGGCTGGTGGTGCTTCTGTGAAAACGTATTTAAGAAAGGGCAAAATGCTGCACAGGCATATGAGGAGTGAGGAAAAAATGTGAGAGAAACAGCCCCGCGAGCACCAAGGTCAGAGAAGGAGGAGAAAGGTGCTCCAGGCAGAGCAGGGACCTGTGGAGAAGACCATGCTGGAGCAGATTTCCACGCTGCAGTCCGCAGAGGACCCCACGCCAGAGCAAGTGGATATTTCCTGC
Source organism: Anhinga rufa (assembly GCA_013400875.1). NCBI lineage: Eukaryota > Metazoa > Chordata > Aves > Suliformes > Anhingidae > Anhinga > Anhinga rufa. The sequence goes on from VZTV01030464.1 coordinate 54,788, forward strand.
AGGAAGCTGCAGCCCATGGACAGCCCACACTGGAGCAGGTTGATCCTGAAGGAACTGTAGCCCATG
>VZTV01030475.1:0-11444 GCA_013400875.1 Anhinga rufa
TTTGTGTGTGGCAAATGCAAGTAAATGGTTTGGAGCTGGTTGCCAAATGCCTTCTGAGAAGGGTACCAGCACTGAATGGGTACAAGGTAGAGAGGTCTGATAAATAGAGTAACAAGGGGGAAATGCACACAGTCTTGCACACAGAGGTGCAAGGCTGGAGAAATGTAAAAAACTTTTTTTCTTCCAATAGAATATAATGTTTCTGAGATTAGAGAAATACTGTAATATATTAACAAACTGCTTATTTAATCAATTTGTAGATTTACAAACCAGAAACATTATCCCCAGCTGTTTGAAAATACAGGATTATAAGATTATAATCCTATGAATTCTGAAAGAAAGAAATAAAGAAAACCAAATTCAGATAATACAGGTAAAGCTATAGTTTATATATTATTACATTACAGCATTTAAAAATTAAGTCTTTTCTATATCAGGTGAGAATTTAATTTAAGTGGGAATAAACTGCTAAATTGCATTAAGGCAACACAGTTCTGTGAAGAAGCCATGAGTGAAACTGTACTGCTGGTACTCCACTCCCAGTAAGCTTCTACTCGAATTTTATCTGACATGCTGTTGACTGGCTTTCACATCTTGTGTTATTAAACTAACAATTAAGGAAAATCGTAAGAGCCAATGACTCATAAATTGGTATGTATGGTCTAATATATGAAGTATTTTTTCTGGAAATGTAGGAAATCAGAGCTCTAAAGCTAAAGTATCCGTTTAAAATAAGAAAGGAATACATAGAAACACCACTCATTAAATACTTTTTATTAAATAAATGGCTCATTATCCTTTTGTGTGAGTCATGAAGACACCACCAATCAGCTATGTAATCTGTAATTATGTAGAAGTTCTCTGCCAACATGGGTGCAAAAAATCCATAGCTAGAATTTTATTAACCCTGACTCAAGGAACTGCTAAAGGATATTGGACATTACAGTAATGATTTTTGAAAATGACTACTTAATTTGTGTGCCTTAATATTTGGATTTTCAGATGGAGATATTTCCAAGATTTGTTATTTTTTGGTATCATTATTACTATCACCAAAGTTTGAAAGATCTCCTTACTGAATATTTTTTTTGAAATAGAGAATTAAATCAAGACCTTTCAATATTATGTGCTTTGCTCTCTCCAAAATGTGACTTCCACTGTTCTCTCACATCCCACTCCCTCAAACATCTCTTCTAAATTACTCCCCCTCCCTCCCCAATCCATACCCCCAAGGAAATCTTTCACGTTTCTATTTCAATATTTGATGACAAGATGAAAAGCAGTATGCAAGGTAAGGATAGAATTTGTATAAATGTGAAATGACAGTAATGGTCTCTGTTTGGGCCATGGCTGGAGACTTCTGTATAATGAAAAATCCTCCACAGTTAGCATTTTTTGTCCCTCTAGTTATATTTGCTAAGATAACATTTTAATAGATTTTTGAACTGAAGTCTTAGTTCTGTGGTGCAAAGTTGAAATATACTAATACACAGAAGGGCTTTTTTTCTTCCTTGCAGCATTTCTAGAATGGGACTTCTTTTTTCCAGAAATACGGAAGAAAAAAATATAATTGGCAACCTTCACTATAATCAGTCCATTTCAATAAGTGATAAATGGTTTCATTGTTATTCATTTCTGGCCTCTCAAGAGATTTCAGAAGTTTTATTAAAAATGAGAATATTTTTTCATGAATAAGATTTCATGTGTGTGTGTGACTGTAATACAGAAAACTGTCAATTACCTTCCCTTTCCTGAGTCAAGCATTGTGACGGTAATATGAAAAGAAAGATGATGCAACATTAATTACTTCTGTGGTAAAAAGAAAATGTTCTGGCACAGTGTGAAAATAATGCAGTGTCGCCTTTTAATTTACATACTGTTAGAATTAGTTCTTGCGTTTTAAAATTTTCTTGTCGTTTTATACACCACTAGTGAACTATGCCAAAATAACAGAAGTTTCTGCTATGCAACTCTAAGATTTGAGAGACAAAGAAAATCACATCACACAAGAAAAAAACCCCACCATTGGAAATCATAATCAGTTAAGATGGGAATAGAGAGAACAAATAAGGGAAAGGCAAAATTGCCAAGAGTCTTCCAGGTGACCTGCGAAAGTCTGGCTCTCCCGCTCTCTGGCTCTGGGTCTTTTTGCTGCTTACGGACCACCCAGGCCAGTTTGGAAGAAGGAGCTGTGTTGCACAGCAGCTGGGGCAAGGCTCTGTCTCCCTGCATGTACTGGCCTAACCACAGCTTCCCAGTTGCCTCCCTGGAAAACTCTTAATTCAAGAACATGGAAGGGATAGCTGCTTCATAAGTGAAGATTTATTTAAAGTTTTGAAACAAGACAAAAATATTGGTCCAATAATAACATGCTAAAGGCATTTATACATTTGGTATTCTATTTTCTATTGATATATATATATTATACACTCTAAGAGGTGTTTCTCAGAGTATGCTTCAAAAGTTTAGGTTGCTTTTGAACAGCTGGGATTGAGGCTTTCGGATACTAATAGCTTGGTCAAATTTCAGTGACTATTCATAAGATTGCTGACAAAGCCCATATTCCCCCCAAAGGAGATGATCTGTCATCTTGCCAAAGTTGAAGTCCTGCTTGCAAATTTCAAGTAAAACAAAAAATTTTTAATCTCTCTAAAATGACATATTTCCTTTCTATTTTTAGATATCCAGAACAGTTTTCAGTGTTTTCAGTTTCCGAGAAGAGCCTAAAGAAGAAACACAATCTAGGAAATTTCAGCCCAAATGCCTGAAGACTGGTGATATGATAAGCAACTGGAGAACAGCATCCTGTAAGGAACAGAATCTGGTAACATGAAATTACAGATACTGTACATGTGTTGGCTGCTACAGAAAAAGCCACATTTACTAGTTAGTTGTCTTGAAGGGTTTGCTAGATTCAAAGAATCTAAAATACAGGTAGGGAAGGTGCACTGTTGGAAAGGATGAGAAGGAAAACCACCAGCCACCAAAGGAAGCTGTGAAACCATGTTTCTCTGTGGTTTGAAAAGCAAAATCCATTCTTAAAATACACAGCCACATTCACAGAATCACAGAACGATTGAGGTTGGAAGGGACCTCTGGAGGTCAGCTGGTCCAAGCAGGGCCACCTAGGGCTGGTTGCCCAGGGCCATGTCCAAATGGCTTTTGAATATCTCCAAGGATAGAGACTCCACCACCTCTCTGGGCAACCTGTGCCAGTGCTCAGTCACCCTCTTGGTGAAAAAGTGATTCTTGATGTTCCGAGGGAACCTCCTGTGTTTCAATTTGTGCCCATTGCCTCTGGTCCTGTCACTGGGCACCACTGAAAAATGCCTGGCTGCCTCTTCTTTGCACCCTCCCTTCAGGTGTTTACACACCTGATCTCCCCTGAGCCTTCTCTTCACCAGGCTGAACAGTCCCAGCTCTCTCAGCCTTTCCTCATGAGAGAGATGCTCCACTCCATGCTTAATCACCTTTGTGGTCCTTCACTGGACTCTCCAGTAGCTCCATGTCTCTCTTGTACTGAGGAGCCCAGAACTGGACACAGTATTCCAGGTGTGGCCTCACCAGTGCTGAGCAGAGAAGGATCATCTCCCTTGACCTGTGGGCAACACTCCTCCTAATGCAGCCCAGGATGCAATTAGTATTCTTTGTGGCAAGGGCACATTGTTGGCTCATGTTCAACTTGGTGTCCACCAAGACTCTCAGGGCCTTTTCTGCCAAGCTGCTTCCCAGCTGGGTGGCCCCCAGCATATAATGGGGCCTGGGGTTGCTCTTCCCCAAGGTGCAGGACTTTGCAATTCTCATTGTTGAACTTCATGAGGTTCCTGTCAGCCCATTTCTCCAGCCTGTTGAAGGTCCCTCTGGGTGGCAGCACAGCCCTCTAATGTATCAGTCACTCCTCCCAGTTTCAAGTCATCTACAAGCTTGCTGAAGGTACACTCTGCCCCGTCATCCAGATCATTAATGAAGATGTTAAAGAGGACTGGACCCAGTATTGACCCCTGGGGGGCACCACTAGTTACCAACTACCAGCCTCCAACTAGTCTTTGTGCCACTTTCTGGGCTCAGCCGTTCAACCAGTTTTCAATCCACTTCACTCTCTGCTCATCCAGCCCATATAACAGGCAGTACACTAGCTGCATGTTAGCTCACTAGTATGCCCTGTCTGCGCTGCACTACTCAAACTGCTTATAGTAAAACAGCCATAAACATGGCTTTACTTGCTTTTTTGGAGAGGTTTATTCTAGTACAGTGATGTAAATCAAAGAGTTCACTACTGAACATGCCCTCAAACAAGGAAATAAAATTAAATATGATTACCTAGTCAAGGAAAAGCAGAATATGCAGGTGGCAGCCAACATAATTCAAAAATTCATATGAAAAGATGTATAAGGAGTACAAGTGATCCGCCTCCAACAACTTTTGGACAGAACAGACCAGAACACAGTCTTCCTCTCCATGGCCAAAAATTTCAGGCATTTGCTTAGCTATTACTAAGTATTGTAAATAAAATATTTTCTAAAATGAACCTTTCCCTACCCAACTAGAGCCAAGCAACAATTATATATACCTACACAGACACCTACACACACATATGTTTTGCTAAGTGCTGGCAGTCACTCAGCTGGTAAGCATTAATGTAATAGGTGTTACTGTTTAAAATAATTACCATTGAAGAAGAATAGGCCAGTATCTGTGTTTACATGTATATTTTGAACCTCCAAAAGCTTCAAGATATTCACATAAATATAGGCAATTTCAAAACAACAGTGAATAAAAATGGATGCAGTAGAGTTTTGGACTCTTTTCAGCAAATGAAGCAAGGTAAGTTCATGGCACCCTGCTCACAGGTGAGCATTCTAGATATGTGGGTTTAAGTACTTATCAGTTTGAGGAGTATACAGTGGATAAAGCTGGAAGGACTCCTAGGAATGTGGGTTGCTCCTGGCCGTTTATACAGACAAGTACTCCATGTTCTCTTAAAACAGAAATAAGTAGTATCAGGACTTGGAATACGGTATTTTTTTTGTATTTCCTCATTGTCACAATTTAGCTAACTGCCCAGTTTAGACAACTGTAATTTCCTGTGTGTATAAAGTATGTTTGTTTAAGTCTTTAGAAGAAATGAGCTGAAAGGAGCTTTGATCCTCTCTCACCCTTACTACGGTTTTCAGGGCTCATTTGAGAGATGTGTATTGGAGTCACAGGGATATGTGGATTATCAGCTATTGCTGTTCCTGCAGCCAAAGCCAGCACGGAAAAGCTATCAGTAAGAAAATATTTTGAAAAAGCATGCCCCCTTGTGCTGTTGTATGGCACGAGTTTCAGTTTATAAAGAGTAGTTGTGTAGACCAGTCCACAAGTACCTTTTTGAAGGCTGCAGTTCAACATTTCTTTAGAAGGCAAACTGATGGCTGTAAAATGAATGTAGAGAAGACTGTATGGCAGAGATGGCATGAATTTTACCCATGAATGGGTAACTAAATGCTAGACAGGTCACTTGTGTATGCTGTGGATCTCATGTTTTGTCACTGGCTGTCCTTCAGCCCTTCAGAAAGACATCCAGGTCTGATATTACAAAGAGACAGGAAGAGTCAAACTGAGGAAGAAGGTATTACGTGGGGTTGTTTTGCTGGTACTATACCGAAGGTCAGGCCAAGTAACAGTTGCCCTTTCAGCTCACAGACGTCAAAAAACTTTTTGGTGTTCCAGCATTGACTTCACACACAGAATGTAAAGTTTGTGACACTAACCCTTCGATTGTTGTAATTGAAACAAGGAACCACAAAACAAGCCTTAAAATGCTTGAGCATAAGCAACATTGATGGGCTGAAAAATGTCAGAGGGAGCATAAAGAGAACAAAATAACTGAGTATATAACATTTTTTCACAGATTACTTTCAGAATTTGTGTTTTGTTCTTATCTTTAAGCAAATGTTTTCTAATATGCATGATCTTCAATCCTCTTTACAACTCTTGCAAACAAACCTAGACCGATGAGCAGTCCTTGACAAATGAACAAAAGATATAAATGAATTAATGTTTCAGGTAAACGTCTGTGTCACAACCTGTGCCTTTATTATTTCATACCTGACAGTATATACAGCTATTTATTGGACCTTCAGCCTGTTATACAGTGGTGCCTGCTTACAGAGCAGTCCAACATAAATGAAGCTGTGCTAACTTACTACAATCTAACCGTTTGTCTAGGATAGGTTGCAGTCTTAGGGAAGATATTTGATTACTAGCTACATCCAGTTCATAAACAGAATCCGATTCAATACAGAAATGTAGAGAGCTTTAGCTGAATGACTTAAACGATGAACACAAATGCACACATTGCACACAAACTCAAGGGATTTTCAAATCAAACTGGAGTCTGCAGCAGTGGCATTCTTCCACTGCAAGGAAAAAGCCTAGGCTGTCACAATAGACATGTACTGGCAAACAGCCCCACGCTGTGGACACAGCATGTACTAGGAAAATAACCCACAAATTTACTGTACTTGAGCTGTCTCTTGTCTCACCCAGCTCTGCCAGGATATACTGAAAATTATCAGCTTGTGATTAATTTAACACTTTTTTTCATATTAAAGTTGTCTAGAGTATTGGGAAGAGTACTTTTAAACAAACTTTAGTTCAACACACTTTTCAAAAAGACAAAACTTTCAAAAGCTTAACAAAACTTTCAAAAAGACCATAGATTTAAAATTTAATTTTTTTTTCTTTTTAGTTTAGGAGGGAAAAAAATCAACTGCAGAAATTCTGAAAGAAAAGCTGTTGATCGGCATGCAGCACGTGGTCCTGGCAGCCCTTTGGGGAGAAGTACTCAGTAGTGCTCTGTGGCAGGATTAGTGGACATCCCACACTTGGTAACAGAGAACAAATGCTACCCTGGAGCATAATAGTAATCTCTCCCAGAGTTGTTGAACACAAAGATTTTAAAACTTATTTTCTGAAAATGAAGGTTTTTCCAGGGATTCAGCAGACTTGGATGCTGTATTGGGTTTGCATGGTAAGGTTTGGGTAGCAGGGGGGCTACAGGGGTGGCTTCTGTGAGGAGCTACTAGAAACTTCCCTTGTGTCTGACAGAGTCATTGCCAGCCGGCTCCAGGACCGACAGACCCGCCGCTGGCCAAGGCTGAGCCCATCAGCAATGGTGGTAGCGCCTCTGGGATAACGTATTTAAGAAAGGGAAAAAAACTCTGCACAGTTGCAGCCAGAGAGAGGAGTGAGACTATGTGAGAGAAACGACCCTGCAGACACCAAGGTCAGTGAAGAAGGAGGGGGAGGAGGTGCTCCAGGCGCTGGAGCAGAGATTCCCCTGCAGCCTGTGGTGAAGACCATGGTGAGGCAGGCTGTCCCACACCACAGCAAGTGGATGCCTGGAGGAGGCTGTGACCCCATGGGAAGCCTGCACTGGAGCAAGCTCCTGGCAGGACCTGTGTGCCTGTGGAGAGAGAGGAGCCCACGCTGGAGCAGGTTTGCTGGCAGGACTTGTGACCCTGGGAGGGACCCACGCTGGATCAGTCTGTTCCTGAAGGGCTGCACCCCATGGGAGGGACCCACGCTGGAGCAGTTCATGAAGAACTGCAGCCCATGGGAAGGACCCACGTTGGAGATGTCCATGGAGGACTGTCTCCCGTGGGGGGGACCCCACACTGGAGCAGGGGAAGAGTGTGAGGAGTCCTCCCCCTGAGGAGGAAGGAGCGGCAGAGACAATGTGTGATGAACCGACCGCAACCCCCATCCCGTCCCCCTGCGCTGCTGGCGGGGGCGGGGGGAAGGAGAGAAAATTGGGAGTAAAGTTGAGCCCGGGAAGAAGGGAGGGATGGGGGGAAGGGGTTTTAAGATTTAGTTTTTATTTTCTCAATACTTTACTCTGATTTGATTGTTAATTAATTAAACTAATTTCCCCAAGTCGACTCTGTTTTGCCCATGACAGTAACTGCTGAGTGATCCCCCTGTCCTTATCTCGACCCACGAGCCTTTCATTATATTTTCTGTCCGCCTGAGGAGGGGGAGTGACAGAGCGGCTTTGGTGGGCACCTGGCGTCCAGCCAGGGTCAACCCACCACAGATGCATGGTTCTTTCCAGGACATTGCAGAATCTTTCTTCCCCTTCTAGGAAGCTGCTTCTGACCTGATCCTGGAGCTATCGCCTCCTTCCTTTCACTCTATATTAAGAGGGAGGAATAAAAGCCTTTATATAAGCCAACAGCCCCTTTATTTGGCTGTGGGGTGGAGCTGCTCTGGGCGAAGGGAACATCCTTGGTAGCCACCCACTGCACAGCACTGCATCTGGAGGTGAAAAGAAAGGTTGTTTCCCAACTTGTAAGCAACAACTGTATGTTCAGGGATGAAGAAATGCATACTCCGCCTAGTCCCATGAACTTTCTCTCTCCCCAGTGGTCTATTTAAAGTTATTCTAGTACTCTTTATTGGACTCCAACTATTAAGTGAATACCTTCAAACTTTAGACCCTTCAAGCTAAGTAATTGTAAGCAAAGCTGGGGAAAAACTGAGCATGCACTAGCTATTGTTCCTAGTGACTCATAGTATCATTTCCCAGAGTGACTATATTGGTGAGACTCCAAGGCTCCTCCCTTTGGAGCAGATGGTAGAAAACTTTTAATTCGGCATTATTATTGTATAACACCAGCAATCAAGATGACAGTTTACAGAAAGATATGGAGGCAAGATCCCTGTCAGAAAGTTCTCACGTTTTGTGAGAAAATAGTTAAAAAACCAGATGGGGACTTCATATTGCTGAAGGGCTCTCCCTCCCCTCAAATATGCAAAGTGACTGTTATTTTAAAATAGAGTCCGAGACAATAATAATGTAACATGTTATATCATCACCACAATTAAATGCTTATTCACTTCCAAAACATCTAATTGGTTTTCCAAACCAGATGCTATGAAAAATAAAAAGAAGAAAAAAGTCTGAGTTAGGCTTTATATAAACAGCTAAAAATGTATCTCAGGAACTGGTGTCCAGCCACTCTGTACCGCTGCACAGACTGCAGCGCAGTTAGCATTGGTGTAAGTGATCGGAGAGGAGCCTTTCCAGGGTGGTGCAAAATCTCCCACGCTAGGGATCTGCTGAGGAGGCAGAGAAGGAATTTATTACCTAACTTCCTTTGGCTCCTTGGGGAGCCAAATTGCTCCTCAGGTAATAACTTAGCAAAACAGGTACCTGGTAAACATGCCAAAGAGTAGCAATTCCTACCTTGACTTGTATTTTAAGTAGCTTAAGGGCAATCGTGCCATTGGGAGGTGGCTCTGAATACAATTTATACAGCAGGATTTGCCTTCTTTTGAATGGAATAATTAGCTTCTTGGCCAGAAAACAGGACATTCCGCAAGAAAACTGTACTCATACCCAAGTGCATAAAAGTGGGTAAGAAACCCTTCTTTGTACTCTTAGCTTGAATGATTGCAATTAAAGAGATCACATTACAAATTAAAATGTGCACCGCCACATAGCAAATAATTGGTTGCATGGGCCTCCTTACTTCCTAAACTGGACAGCCATCACTCAGAAGCATGTATATTTAATTCTGATGTCTACTTTTTGCATAGGGCCACGTGACCCTTTTTTGATTATTTTTTTTTTGGATGAATTAATAAAAGGATGATAGAAACTAGCAACATAAAGTTGCTTCGTATATTAATATTGTATAAGGCTGATGTGACATGTGCTTTGAAATGAGCTTGGGATTTTTTTTTGAGTGATTGCAAATCATGTATTTTAATTGCACCATCAAGAGAAATGGTATTGAGAATATGCCGTAAATGGTTAGGATAAAGAGGAATTGCATTTTGGAAGCTTACTTTAAAAACAATAGAGGCATCTAGTGGAAGTGTTTGAGGACTGCAGCTGTCAGAGAATGCATCAACGCACAGCTGATTTTCTTGCATTCTTATTCCCAGATTGAATTTTATTAATCAAATGACAAATGCCAATGGTGTTTATGTTTTATTTAGGAAGAGGCAAATCTTAAATTTAATGGTGTTTAGGCACTGTGAGGCAAACGTGATTTAGGAGCCCAACACATACTTTTCAAAAGAGATATAAGCAAGTTGGGCCACAGAAGCATTTCTACGCGCAATGCTTACAGTGCCATTTCCTTAAACACGTGGCCAGTCGCAATGCAATTTATAGTCCTTGACTACCTAAGCTATTAGATTCCTTATAAAACTTGATTGAATTAGGTATGCAGAAAGGTGATTTTTCAGTCAGCTGCCTGAACGGGCAGCCACTCAAAACAACCCATAGGAAACACTGAGGATACGTGCAAGTCTTCTACACAGAGCCTTTCCACAGCGGTAGGTTGAAGGGTTTCCAAGCATGATCCACAGCCTCAAACCCTCTCTGTCTTAAGATTTTCTTTTAAAAGCTGATGGGTTGAAGTAGGGAGCGTCAGTCTTCCTTCCAAATACAGGAAAAGAAATATCCCTTCCCACTCTCTTATCCCACACTTTAATAGTTAGAGGACTCCCCCAGGAGAGGAAGTTCAATTTCCTTCTCTGCCTGATAGCACACCTGAACATTTTTTATTTCCTATTATTTATTTCTCCAGGGAAAGAGAAGACAACTCAGCAGAAATCTGAAAGCGGGCTCTTTTTAAACCCAAGAAGAAACACAAACTACAGCCAGACTACAAAGCACACAGCAAGCATGAATGTCTAGGCACTGGTGACACATTCAGCTGCTTTTTAATTTTCCCTTCCCCTTAGGCCGTAGGGCAAAACACACCGTAGAAGCGCCTGTACTAACATATTCCAAACACATTATAGAAGCATTCGTAGGCTCCCTGCCCAAGCTTAATACACCCTGCTGGTTAGCCAATTAGCCCAAGCAGCCCAACGTGGCTCTGCGTTTCTTGTGATAGTGATAGGGCCTTGTGATAGCAAAGCCATTTCTCCAAAATACTTCACTGCCTGGCAAAGGTATCTTCACAGCTTTGGTCAGTTGGGCTCTACGATACGACTAGAGAAATAAAACTTGAACTGCCAAAGTGTGCAAGTGAGAAAGTGGCCAGGTAACTTCAAGCAGCTTATTCCTAGACTTGTCATGGAAGTTCACAGCAAAATACAGTTTCTGAGCTTGCTCCATCTGCATCCATGTGTCCTTGCAGAAAAACATTATGTTTAAATGGGGCGTGGATCCTCACAATGGGTTTTCAATCTCTAGGCAAATTTCACTTAAAATAAATTAAAACACTGGGCTCGTAGTTGCTTATTCCTCTCCTTGTCTGAGTGTAGGAATTAACCATAAAGCCTACCCTCACAACTTTAAACCACAATTTTATTACTTCCTCTGCTAACTGCACTGTCATTTATTTCCTCCTCAATTTTCCTCCACTTGCTGTGATGGATTTCTTCCTCAAATTGCACTGCGGGCTGGCGTTTGCCGCCCCCGCCGTTCTCCCGCTCTC
>VZTV01030477.1:0-10068 GCA_013400875.1 Anhinga rufa
AGACCTTCTCTATAGATTCTATGAATCTATACTTCATAACAGCTTTTCATAATTTTGTAATTACAGTCAGAATGTTTATTTACATAAACAGGGACCGTAATTACATTCAATTAACATGTGTAATTAATTAGGATTCATAATGTGGACTAAAAAATAGGCTGTATGAGTGAGCTTCAAGGCAGATGTTCTTCGTTAACAGCACTGGCCATGACTTTGTGTCCCTCTGTTGTGGAGGGGAAGAAAGTAATTCTAAGTATACGGCCAGGAAGCGAGTGCTGGAGAAGAGAAATGATGCTGCTGGCTGGAGGAAACCTTTTTGGTTGTTGTTTGGGTTTTTGTTTGGTTGGTTGGGTTTTTTTCCTCCTAGGAAGGAAGCCGGTTGTACTAGCCTCTAACTTGAACATCTTGCAAGACAAGGCTGGCAGGAATGCTCACCTACTACTGGATACACCGTTATTCTCACTGAGTGAGAAGCTGCTGGGTGGAACAATGGCAGTTTAACATGGAATACTGTCAAGTTAACTGTGCAGAAAAAGTGAAAGCTCCCCTTGAGTGCACAGAGTCAATTTTATCAGGTGTTTGGCAGGCTGTAATGAGAACGGAGAGACTTATATATCTTTGCAGGTGGATAACTTTCTGGCAGGAGCTTGATTGCAAGTAGAGTTTAAACCTTATAGACCCAAAGCCCTGCCAAGGATGTATCCCCAGGGAAGCACACAATACAAAAAGGGGCTGCAAATGCAACAGTTCTCTCCTTGGTCTCTAGAAAGAACCAGAAATGGAAAATTCTGCTGCCCCTGGCATGGAGTTCAGTGACTGTTCTGGGAGTTGAAGAGCAGAGCAGGTAGCGATTTTGGGCAGGTACAGCTAAGGCTGTGTCCTGCAGATGTAGCTAGGAGCACCATTAGCCTTTGTGGATTCTGCAGAGGAAGAGGAGGGTGAGGTGGGCCCCGCCTGGCTTTGGGAAGCTCTGCTGCCCACAAATGGGCAATGCTAACCGTCTTCCTTAGAAATGGTTATGTTCCAAACAAGCTCATGTTAGAGAGCCATTTCTAGAGGAAATTAGTAAAACAGGTGCTATTTCTGATGTGGACTGTTCAACTGTTCGGATGAAATCCTGGGAGAAACATCCTCAGCTCAGCCTCTGCAGAACAGAATGAAGGCGGGAGAGCAGGGGCAGAGGTTCAGGAAAAGCATCTGCTGGAACTGCAGGCTCTGACAGCTGATTAAGATCATGCTGACCCTTGCTTCTCCTGTGCCCCCTGGGGAGAAGAGAAGCTAATGGGTTGGAAGACTGTGCCAGAAGGCTGAGGGCTTTGCAGGTCAGGTGGATGCCTTGCTGCTGAATTTGTTCAGGGTGCAGAGTTCCCTGCAAGGGGAAAGCACATAGGCTGCAGAGATTGCAAAGTATCTGCTCGCAAGAGCATGCAAGTGATGGCACGAGCAGAGCTGCTCTCTGGCCTGAGCCAGCAGAGTCAGGCTTCCCCTGGCACCCTGCTTTGGGAGCACCTTCAGGCTGCAGGAATGAGTGTCTTATGTGTGATAGGTAGTCACTGCAAGCATTGCCTTCACCTTTCCCTCCTTCACTTTCAATAGGTCCACTTCACTGTGTACTCCAGCTGTTCTTGCTCCTGCAGCTTCATGGGATGGCCTTGCTACAAAGGTGCACCTGACGGGCAGGACTGGAGCATCTCTCCTCAAAAAAATAAAAGGCAAGTCTGTAAAGCTTTGGACCCATGGTAGCTAGAACTAGCAGCCAGCACCACGTGGAGTACACAGTGAATAACCCAAACTCATGCTCAGCCCGCAGGTAATAACGGCAAAAGTAAACGTGCTCTTGGTAGCAAGAAAAAGCCTTTAGCAAAGCTACACCGAACAAACAAAATAGAACACCTGTACATCATCTGCTTCTGGTGCTGAGGCATTGTCTGTAGTCTCAGCCTCAGGACTGCCAGGAAAGGGGTCGCTGCCAGCACATAACTGCTGTGCACTCTGCAGAGCAAAAAACAAAGGAAAGAAAGGGAGAATGAGAAACTAATATCTGCTTTATTGGTATTACATTCTACATCTCTGACTGCAGTTGACTGGGAAGCAATGAGTTGTGCAAATTAAAATCCAGTTAATCAGCAAAGGGAACTTTAGCCTAATGACACTGAACTGCAGCATCTCTTACACTGGGAAAGATGTTTAGGCCAATTGCAGCCCACAAATGTGCGATGCAATTGGCACAGCGGGCATCCTCTGCTCCAGAGAGTGGGTGGGCTGCTGTGAACAAAGACTCATCCGGTCTTTGTGCCCCTTATCTGCACTTGGGCATCAAACAGAAGCAGCAGCCCTTAGAGAGATCTAACGCTGCTGGGCCAGAGACCCTCCCTTACTCCTGCAATTTTCCCCTAGTCCCAAAGCCCTCAAGCACAGAGCCAATTTGTTCCTTTTTGTTCGTTACTCAAAACATGTTTTGATTCAACCCTTCAGCTTTGCTTCTTCAGGCGTTTAAGTATCGTTCGCATGGGGTACACTGGATGCTAAGCATGCTTGAAAATCCAGTACTTTGACTTTGGTATATGGTTCAACAAGCATTATTTCAGTCAGTCTGTCCTTTGCTTAAGCTATGTAGCAACCTGCAGCGCCTGCTGACCCCTCCAGTGCATCCATGGGGTGTAGGGGTGTTTCCTATTCAATGACTTTCAAGAGGCCAGTCTGGGTGGCCTTTCTTACTGTCCAGAGCTGCCTGTACTATCAAGTGCTTGTGTCCATCTTTAAGCATTGAAGGATGCTTAAAGGATGCTTGAAGGATAATTTAGGATGTCTGAAAGGAGTGAAGAGTTGAGTAACCACATGGAAGAAACTGGAAATGGAGGCATGCAGCTTCTCCTGCTGTGGGATTTGCTTTGTTAAAGTTGCTTAAATTACATGACCTTTCTGCTTGGGATGAACTAACTGTGGAAAGAAGAGGGTGGAAATACACGCTTGGAGAATCAGTGTGGGACGACTAATGTGCTGGCAAGGGCTGGACTCTGAAGGAATGGAACTAGTAGTTGTGCAATTGCACTGAACAAATCTGGCCCAAAAGGAGAGTTTTCAAAGCAGGTTTAACATATGGTGTCAGCGTCCAGGGATACAATTTATGAGATTACTGCACTCTCCAGGTTTGTGAAGGGCATCTCTTCCAGTGTTAAAGCAACAGCAGGGAAAAAGGAGCCAGGATAAGTGATTTACACAAATACTAAATGCTCTCTCCCTTGCCTCCCCAAACAGTTGAGCTTCAGGAGGAAATTAAGTGATTTACAAATCCTGATCAAATTGGGAGATAACTTTGGTTCGAGAAAAGTTTGTGTATTTAGTGAGTAATGTTTGCAGTAAGTGAGGGGCTCTCAGTGGGCAGGAACAGAAGTGCAATGGGCTGTGAAAAGTTTTATCAGCAAGCTTGTCCCAGGAGAGGCAGATGTTAACAGACTTGAAGCTTCATTGGAATAATGGGTCATTCATACTGAAGACAACAGATTCAACCTGGAAAAGAGGGGGGGTGTGGATAGCGTGGTGTAGCCTGTTTAGCTGAGTAAAATGAAGACTGAGAGGAGAAATGATTGCAGGTTATAAATACACTTAGAAGGAATAGGACAAGAACGAACTCCATAGAGAGGAAAAACTCCTTTGAGCAAAAAGCTGTGCCAATGCAAGTACACTCCAATATAAAATGTATATGAGAAGAAAATTAGGACATTATGAACCACCAGAACTCTTAAGGCTCTGCTGCAGG
Organism: Anhinga rufa; assembly: GCA_013400875.1. Classification (NCBI taxonomy): domain Eukaryota; kingdom Metazoa; phylum Chordata; class Aves; order Suliformes; family Anhingidae; genus Anhinga; species Anhinga rufa. The sequence goes on from VZTV01030477.1 coordinate 3,761, forward strand.
TTGTTAACTGGGAGTCTTGGGAGTCAGAAATCTAACAATGTAAAGATGGTGTTTGATAAAGGCATCAGGAGAATAATATGCTGATTAGCAGACATAAGGCAGGACTGCACCTGAGCATACAGAAGGTGCTTTTCAGTCAAAAGTTTCTGAAAGTCCTGTGTTGACCAGGGTGTGAGCAAGGTGATTCGAGAAGATTTTGTCACTCCTGTATCAGTTTTTCTATCCCTACGCCAGGTATGTCTGCAACCCAAGGGGCAATCTATTACAAGTCTTAACCTCCTCCCAGTGCAAATAAAGAGTGCAGCATCACGTGCTGGAAATCACTTAGGGGGAAGGGTGTTCTTGGCGTTCTCCAATCATGCAGTGAAAGGCACACCATGCAGGCAGGCTGAAACTGGTTCTGCAGGATCCCAAGAGCCTAAATTACAGCATGCACAGGAAAAGGAAAAAAAGATGTATTCCATCCTAGTACCTGCCGACAGTATGTTTAAGGATGTTTTTAGGATCCAGATAAGCATATTTGATTGTTTAGCTGTCCTCTCATGGGACAGTAGCATACGTCCAACTGCACAATCCCATCTTGCTCCCTCATGGCTCTTAGTGTCATCTTATGAAAGGGTTTATTAGCTAAACTCTAATCCTACTGAAGTCTCCTTGAGTCCTCTCAGCTGCTCTGTAGGGGACTTCCACACATCTGGGTTTGCTCTTAAGTAGTCTTCTGCAAACCTTGGCAGGGCAGCACATGAGGGTTACCTGTACTTACCTCTGGTGTACCTTGGGCCAGTCAAAGTCTAAGAAATTGCTGAAAACTTCAGAGTTGGGGTGTTTTCTGGTGGGGTGGGGTTTGGGTTGTTTTGTTGTTGTTGTTTGTTAATGGAGGAAGGATTTGGACAGAACAGGTTCATCCCTCTGCTGCAAGCAAGACACTGATGCTGTGCCACTGCAGGCGAGACCTGGCAGCCCTTTAGCCACCATTACATCAGCCAGTGACTTCATCCGGACTGCCAGAAGAGGGCAAGTGGACGCCGTATTTAACGGCACGCGTGGCAGGCTGCCTGTCTGGGCCAGGCTGCCGCCGCTGGCTGGGACGCGAGGCCAGCCTGGGTCACAGCTTGTCTCTGCCTGGGCTCCTTCTGGTCCTCTCTCTGTGTCACCCTCAGCGGCAAATTGTTGCAGGTGGAAATTGTTGTGATACTGGGCTGTTTCCCTGTGAAGGTGAGGGAGTGTAAGAAAGTGTCCCTGATGCGCCTCGCACAGCCAAACTGAGCACAGGCTCCTTTGGCTGTGATCTCAGGGACAGGGCTGCTACTGACGGGGCTTTCTGTTCTGTGCTGTTATCCTGGTCCCTGTAGCGTTCGTCGCGCCGCTAAGTCAGGTTCATAGTGCAAGCGAGGCCAGACCGTGGCTCAGCCACTAGCATCGCTCCCTGCATGTCTGCACAAATGCAGCATAGCCTGATCTTCTGGCAACAGAGCCAAGCACTGTGTTCCCCTTCTGCCTGCTATGTCCTTGTGTTTCAGGGCCTCACCAGCAGCAGCTCTCCTGGTTCAGNTCAGCCGACAAAGGGACAAAATGAACTATGTTTGGAAATGGAAAGGAATGAACATAATATTAATTGCTTCTTAATATTTATTCTTCTTTGACTCATTTCCAAGAAGAAATCCCTCAGGATATCTTTGTGCTGGAACATGATACAGCTAATGAAACCCTTTTATCCCTGACATCTTTAAATTTTACATTCATTAGGTGATTGATGAGAATCCAGGGCCCAGCCCCCTGCTGACTGTCAGTCCTCTGAAGAAGCACAAAAATATGACTATCAAGTAACACTGCATCTTACAAGTCACCTGAGAGGATGGCAGTCATAAACTGGGAGGTATAAATGTTAGCGTTGAGAGTTTTCCCGTCGCTTCTCGTTACAGCACCCAGTGGAGTCAGGACACATTTCTCTCTGCTCCTCTGAAGCAAGAGATGAGAAAACAGGTTGCAGAACTGGTTGGCTCATTGCATTTCTGTGCTGTAATAGTGCTTTTCCTTTCCCAGCTTTAATTTAGCTTGGTCTCTGGCCTTTTGCTTTTATATCCAGCAGGATGTCTGTTCTTCTGTGGGAAGCACAAGGTGTCTGAAGGAAATTACAGTCATGAGACCTCACGTTCCCTAAGACGTGGGAACATGGGAGGGCGGTGAGGGCAGATGTGTGTTCACAGGACCTGTGAGTTGCCACCCTTTCCCTTAGAAGTCTTGGTATTTGCTTATCTAGAGTTAAGAGCCTCTGGTTTCTGCAGTGTGCAAGGTCTGCTTCTGCCCATGCCCCAGGCCGGGGGAAAGTGGTGCAGTCTGCAGAGAATTGCCTCTAAATTGTCTCTGCTTGCTTCGTATGGTGCCAGCTGCTTTTTAAATAAGTGATTGTATCAGGTTATTATAGTAGTTCCTCTATTCAGTTCCTTTTAGAGAGAAACTCATTTTCCTGCAATTGCCTTCTCTCAGCTCTCTAATCATTACGCAGCAAATTGCCTTGGGAAGGAGGCTGGAACAGGGCCAGCGGCGTTCCTGCTTTGCGTGCGCCTCCGTGCCGCAGCAGCAGGGGGAGATGCATCACGCAAATCCACGTTGAGCTGCCCCCGGGATGAGGGCTGCTGGGGGCCCGGGATGAGGGCTGCTGGGGGCCCGGGATGAGGGCTGCTGGGGGCCCGGGATGAAGCGCCAGCCGCCGCCGGGATGCTGCTCCTGGGGGGAGTCTGGCCAGGGCGGTGTTCGGCTGGTGCGAGGGTGCGCAGCGTGAGCCGGGGGGCAGCTTCCCTCCTGCCTTCAGCGGGCGAGGCCGCCCATGCTACACATCCCTGCCCAAAAGGTGAATCTGAGCAGCTTGGTCCTGGTGTAACGGAGCAAGACCGAGGCGTGGGCGAGTACTCGCTGTTAGCTGTAAATGAAGTACAGGCCGCTTCGTTCAGAGCGAACCTGTGAGGCTGACATCCCACCGGCTCCTGGCAAGGGGTTGTCCGACCAGGCTTCTGGACAGAGAGGGAAGGATGGGCTAACCTGACGTTTGTGGAAGCTTTTAGGTCACCCCTTTCTCCTGCCTGCAGCAACCTCTGGGCTTCCAAGTCGGGTTTCGGAGCAGAGCCAAACCACTAGGCAAGGTGCTCCAGTGTGGGTACCGGGAACGAGCACCTCTGACAGAGGCAATTTGCTCTTCCTTTCTGGGCATTAGTGGTCACATGAACCAACCTTTTCCACTGCTAGTTTTGAGCTTCTTAACAATTTGTTTTACATGGGACTTTATTCACTGTGTTTGGGACGATCCCTTCAACAATAGAGGATATGAAATAAACCGTTACACTGAGCAATATGGTGACAGTGTGCCAGGTTTGGAGTAACAACTTTTTATGCCATGGAAATGGCCAAATAGGACTGGATTTATATGAAATATAGAAAGATGTGCAGTTCCATCAAACAGTCTAAGTGCATACAGGATATAAACTGTCTTCCTTCATGTCAGTACATCCCCCTGAGGTTAAGAAGAGTCTTAGTGAATAATTTCTCATTATGAGGTTTAAGATCTTGGCCTCCCTTGGAGACAAGATGCAAGGTGAGAGGGATGGTTAGTCAGATCTGGTCTGGCAGGTCTTATTCTTATGGTGACATGAGTGCAATGTTTTGCAAGTCTGATATTTAACTCCATCATGACTGCAATGGCAGGTCTAGGGCAAGCTATTTTACCCTCCTTCCAGAGATACCTAAATCCTGCTAGAGATGGTAGTAAATGAGGACGGGGACAGGCAAATAGTGGTGAAAACACTTGGGAGGTTAGGGGTTTGGAAGGCTGTTTGGAAGTTTAGTATTAGTTTGGGTTTTTTTTTGACCAGAGCATCACTTCTGGGAAATCACAGTCTGGACATCCAGGACTCATTATCCATTATGAGATTTGGCAGGCTGCTACCAGGATTAGGCAGGTTTTAGGCCATTGTTTTTGGCCATTTCTCTCATTCCAGGCTTGCAGCAGCTGCCTTATCTTACAGTGAAGCACTTTCATTAGGTAAGAGATTAAACGGAGAAAAAGAAGAAATGAGGTAAGGAAGGAAATGATCCAACAGAGGGCAAAAGGCCCAGACAAAGTTATGCCCTGAGGTGGTGGCTGAGTTGCCTCATTCCATCTTTCGGGAGAGCCCTGGAGAGCTCTGGGCACAGCTCTCTCTACGCCAGGGTGGGAGCCATCCAGGGATTTTTGTCAGCTTTCTTGCAAAGAAGCACCAAGCACATGCAAGCCACAGCCGTGCTGCGTGCAGCAGCACCCCAGGGCAGGGCAAGGTGGAGGCAAGCCTTCCCTCCCATGGAGGTCTGGACTTCTTAATTCTTCTAAGCTGCCCGTGTTCTTCAAACTCCTTGGGCTTGAAGAGCTCCTTGGGGTGTGAAGAACTTTTCAGTTCTTCAGACCTCCTTGGGTTGCTGCTGGGAGCAGTGCTTGCCAGGCTGCTGCTTACGGCCTGGCGGAGCAGGAGAGACTGAGGTCTCCTTCTGTCCCTACCCCTGCAGACACTAGGAGCTGGATGGGAGGCTCTGCTCTTGCAGCTGTGCCAGTGCTGGGGCTGTGGCACCTGTGTGCTCAGAACATCTGATTTTCTCCTTCTCCTCAGTTAATCCCTAGGAGCACAGCCTCCTGCTGCTGCTTTTTCCCATTCGATACTGGATTGCACTGCGCTGGGGCACACCTCTGCTGTCCCTCTCAAAGGCAGTACTTGCTCAGAAAGCAGCGAGCTGCCTCTGCCCAGCGCTGGGCTCTCGTCGGACTCTGTCACTGCACCAGCTCCCCTCTGCACACAGTTTTATGCCACCATTTCTACCAAGCAGATGGAACAGGCAGGAAACCCTGGGAACTCTAGCTACTGGATTAAATAAATGATTGTTTCTCATTTACTGCTCCCCTCCAGCCCCTGCCCCCAGTTACTGCATAGCTTTTTGCTTTAGCAGTCTAGGAGTATGAGATTGAATATGCTTTTGTCATAGAGCAAATCAATCCTGCCTTGCTTGATGTTTACTTGGTTGCTTTTTATTGGGTCTTCTCTTCCTGAGTTCCTCTGGGGTAAGTACAGAGATTTTTCAGGCTTCCAGGGTTTTGCATTGGTAGTCTGCAACTTCATACTTCAGTGCTTCATATGTAAGAAATTAAACATTGGATCTCCCTCAGAGCACAAAAGAGCAGCTCACATACTGTTTTTTAAAAGGCGAGCTCGCTTGGGACCTGGTAAGCAATAGACACCTCAGCCTGGATGCAGTCTGAGGCGCTGAATCCGGCTAACATTGCTGGGAGCTCCCAGCCCTAATTAAAACTGAAATACTGTTTTACTCCTACCAGGGCTGTCCAGCTGCGACAGTTTGAATGGGAGAAATCAGAGACCACAGGAAGGACACCATATCTCCTTGCGATAAGAGGCAGAACATGTATCAACAAGAGAGGTGCTTTAAATCCTGATGAGTGGAACTGTGGGGTTTTTTTCTAGCATTGTTTTGGAGGCTCTCTCGGAGGATCCTCTGGCTAAATCCCCAAGGAGGAACTCAGCTTTTGTATGGGAAAGGATGGAGCAATCTGAGCACAGCCTAAAACAAAGAATTGAAGTAAGTGATATCAAGCAATGGGCTGTTAAAGCTGCTTTGAAAACTTCATGTATTGGGCATATGGGCTAAAATCCACCCCAGGGCAAAAGCTTTTTGGGAGGAGACTAGCCAGCACAAAAAGGGCACAGTTCGTGATGCTACCACAAACCCACAGGCAGCAGCCTCAATCCATATCCATAAAGCCCCTGGAAATGCAGAGCTTAAGAGCTGTAGCATCCAGGCAGTCCCTTTTCCCAGGCCACTCTGTAGTCATAGACGGCTGTTGGGAAGCGGGCTGCGAGGCTTGTGGAGCAGGGCACCGGGTGAGAAGTGGCTGGCTCGAGGAGAGCCAAGCTCTGGGCTTGCTCTTGATTCATATCCCAGCTTGGAAATGCCCAGCAGCCTCCGAGTTGAATGTGGAGAAGAATACATCAAGGTCAGGGGTTCAATATACTATTTTATGTGCCAATAAGTGACCCTTTCTTGCTAATCTCAGCAGAACTGACTGAGTAACTGGAGAGAATTTTTGCTTGTTATTGGGCAAATTCAAAATATGTCGTTTGACAAACCGTAGGCCAGATCTTCATGTCGCTGTGCATAGCCATGACTTTACCAGCTCTGGTGTTACAGCAGCATGAGCTAACAGCTGGCTTGGTGCTCTGCAGCTGTGCTCTGCTTACTACTCTCAGGTGGGCAAGAGAAGCCTGTTTCAATGG